>APFE030568184.1:0-33139 GCA_000404065.3 Pinus taeda
TCAAAGGCATCAATACAGTCTCCTACCTTTCCCCAAAGAACCCCCTGCGAAAACTGTGTCCAATCCCCGCACCCAAAATTGCCTTTCCCCAATTTTCCACCAAAACCCTAAAAAATCCCAAATCAAACCTTTTATCAGTTTACTAGCCTAAACTCAGTGTTATTTATTGGTTATCTCTTCCCATTGAATATCTTTGCCGAGATAGACCGGAGAGAGCCCTCCCCTGCCCCGTAGGGCTAGCTACGAGGCTAAGTGGTTTGATGTTGCCTTGGAGTTTACCTTTTTCAGCCTGAGGTGAAATTTCAAGCGCTAAAACTACCCATGACTACGTTATATGTGTGCCCAGATTACACATAATGACAATGTCCTTATCTCTATGCCACTGAAGTTTAAATACATAGACAATAACATTGTTGTTCATTATAATACGGTTGCGTATGATCCATAATGAATAGTGTATTTGTATCTTATGAATAACGTATATAATCCATGATGACTGCGCTCCATAATATATATGACTCGTATATCACAACATTCCATTCATTATCAATATAACTGCGTCTTGTGACATATCTGTTATGATAGCTCTGTAGTACATCGTGTTGAAGTTGTTACAGAACCATCCGAGGGCATCATCTACAGGTATGCCAAGAGATATATTTACACTGTGTCCTCAACACTTTTCCTAGAACCTTGTTGCCTCATCAATATGTATACCCAAGTTATGCTTTGACTGCAGCTATAGAGCAGATACTCGAGTTTGGTTTTCCCTAATCATACCTTATGCTTTAGCTGCAGACACAATGTAGACATTTACAAACACATTTAACTGCCCAACATATATGTAAACTGTCCAACGTTTACAAACACGAATGTATATGTAAGACTCTCCAACGTATATAAAAATGTCCATCGTTTGCCCAGTGTCCAGCATTTATATTATTGTATGACTATCCAGCGTCTGCGGCTTAGGGTATTTGTTGCGGTTCCATATATAGACTGCGTATATATGTTTCATTTACCTTGCTACGTAGGTTATCTCAATGATCAACGTATATATATATATTGCTACGTTCATTCCTGGGTATATATGTAGGTATTTCCATTGCCTTCATGACTGTGTGGTTTTCATGATAGCGTATCTATGTTTTATTGAATACATAGGGTATCACTATTTCATTGACCAGCGTTACGTCCCATTGACCTGCGTATGGATGCTTCATGAAGATCGTCGATAACAACGATTGTGGTTATGATTGTGGCTAGGTGAGCAGCGTATATCATTGTTGTGTTCATCTCAGCATCCAATGAGCAGTATATGTATTGACTGCGGCTAGGTGAGCAACATATGGATTGCCTTCATTATAGCATATGGACTGCGGCTCTTTCTACTGCAGCTAGGGCATCCAACATATTCTCTTTTGTGTCTTCTCCTTCTCCAAAAACCCAAGACGTGGAGAGGAGGAGTTCACATGGAGAATGTGTCACCAAATAACATCGAATCCTCTTCTATTTATACCAAAAACGAGGATGATGAATAGACACGTCGGTTGGGCTTCTAGAGCCTACATAAGTGCTGGTCGGCTTGATAATAATTACATAAACAAAATAAATTCATATATCCATAAATACTTATCAGAATCGGATGATCTTTGGATCAATCCTACACCTCTCGACGAGAGGGATCCAATAAAAATATCAGCTGCCATAAATAAGCCGACCCACATGGAGTTTGGCCCTAGTTGCCAATTTAACAACAACAAAGACACATTTACATTGATAGAGCACATAAAAGACCTAGGGTGAGGCCAATAGCCCCATATCCAGGCAACACTTTGCCATCAATAGCCAATCCACGAGTGTCCAAGGTCCACGCAAAATAAGTGCTAAAGCTACTCACCACGAGACAACCTCCCTTGCCAACAGTTCTGAACCAATCACTGCTCTCCGTCCATGACCAAAATGTTGAAACCCAGACTGTTAAATTTCTATGTCGTCGTTACCCGTGAATGAGGGAACTGCCACAAAACTTGACATAGCCATCTAGGAAGACCCAGAGATATCTCACCACCTTTTGCCCCTGCTAATCATTCTTTGGGGAGGAGATGTTGGTTGCAATCCGAGCACTAGAGCCAGGGGTATCTAATTGTTCCCCTCCCTCAGAATCACATGGAATGCGACTTTCCACATGCATCAAGTAAGTAGCTATATTTTCCACACATAACCTTAGTTTCCTCAACATCCTTTTCACGTCTTCAATGGAGGTGAAAATATTGTATTTTTTAACCTATTTGTCTCTTAACACCAACCCTAGAAGCGTCTTAATCTACCGGTGCAACAATATGGAGTTTAGCTACTACTTGCACTTTCCCCTCATTTTACTAGGGCCAGGCACCCATTTAGGCATATTTTCTAATAATTTTAAGTCCAAGAGAGAGTGCCTCTCCTCCCCAACTTTAATTCCCAGCTCATGAAACTCCTAATGCGTCTCTAAAGGAATGGTGTTGAAATAAGCTTCCGTTGAGTCGTGAGTGAATAACTTTCTTCCCATTGCCCTAGTTGAGCTCTGACTCCTCCTCCCCTCCTGCTTCTCCCTCTCTGCCTTAGTGACATTGTCAGACCACATCAAGCAAGACAAAGATATGTGTGTGTGTGTGTAAAAATGAAACACAATTTAGTTTTCCAAAAAATACTTCAATTATTATTTATTTAAAAATATGCTACATGATATTGTAATTCTATATTATAAATATCATATATTTATGATTTATTATATATATATTTAATAATGGATATGGATGTTTTCTATATTATATGGTGTGTGTGTGTTTTTTTAATATATATAATATATATATATATATATATATATATATATATATATAATAAATATATATATATTGAAATTTTAATAATAAAATGATTCTTCAATTTATTTGTTTTCCTGATATTATTTTAACTTTTATTATAATAATTTTAATTTTTGTAAACTTGGCAGGACTACATCTTCATCAATATATCACCTCGATTGGGGTAGGGAATTGAACCAGTGACTTCACATCAAGGAGTGCCATAACAAAGCACTTGATCACTGTCTATCCAAGGCCCTGTGGACAATATATATATATTAATTATTTTTTCCATAAGGAAAAATCATAATTTTCATTATAGGATGAAAATTACATGTTGAACGTGCCTTAAGGCACATAAAAAATATTACTGAAATAAATATATCAAATCCAACATATATCCATGTCCAAAACATACATACATCATATACGAATTGCTACATATATACACAAAAACTTGTAAAAAGTTGAGTAAAAAAAGTGCATCTACTAGATAGAGGTCAAAATTTGTTTATGAGAAATGTCACTGGTGCAAAAAAGTAGATTGAATCTGCAAAATTGGCCCTAAATAAAGACGTGTGCTTTTAAATCAATTATGTTCATCTACAAGCTATTAGTGTTCTATAAATGGTTGTGGTAAAATTCATAATGGTCATGGCCTTTTTGTTTTGATATCTTCCAAACACCCCATTCTTGTTGCTCCCCTTTCTTGGAAGGTTCATCAAAAATATTGTTTCTCTCCCTATAAATATGATGACAAGAAATATGATCAAAATTCATTTTAATCAATAGCACCTTCACCAGAATGGGCCTGAGCGTGTGCATGCGAATAATTTATATTATTATTTAAAGATTTAGTGATATAAAATGTTATCTTATTTCAAGGTTATTTTATTATAACTTTAATTTAATGACCTAAACATAATCATAATATAAAAGAATCCATGTTTATTATTTCAATGGTTTTTATCATATTTTTGGAGATCTTACCAAAGTTTTAATCAATGTGAAGTTTATATGTAATTAACTATTTTCAAATAAAAATGTGACAAAATCATATATGACTATTATAGATCAAACTCAACAATTATAGTTGTCCTAATTTAATGGAATTCTATTGGTTTTTAAATTTTCAACTTGTTAGTAGTAGTTTTGCTTATGAGGCTCATTTTAGATCCAAATTTACTCTATTGTGAGTTTACTGCATTTACTTTGGAATGGCCCTACAAAAAGGATGTGATGTTAGAAGTAGAATATCCATAAGGAGCTTGAAATTGAGACATATTTGTAGTTGCATGACAAGATTCTATGATACCCCTATTTTTCTTACGAGGGATAATTGATCATTTAGGATTTTTTGTCTGAAATATAGCAAAGGAGACATATGTCCAAACATTTGGTCACTATTTCCATTTAACCATATACTTGTGGATGATATGATAAACTTAGGGTTAATGTGTTGATTTTTAGTAGCTTGGGAGGTACTCCAAGTCCTAGGGTTCGGGGTTTGGAGGTTAGAGCACCACAAGAGTCACTTGTGGGCTTGGAACCCAAGGTTGGGGTTTTGCAACCATCGATGTTTGGGTCAAAACCATGGAGAATTTTGGACATGTGATGGATGGAGATGATAGAGGAAAGTGAGGAGAATCCAATGCTATGAGAATCGTCAAAATTCGAGTTGTCCTCAGTGAGTTATGAATTTTATAAGTTAAGGAGTGGGTTTGCACAAGAAGAGTTAAGGTCAGCTAGCTATTATGTAGGCCTTATGACAAATTTTCAAGCCCTATTGGACGTTTTGATGAAGATTTTGTATATGATATAAATACAAGGTGAGATGGTTTCATTTAGGCACATCCAAAGGTGCAACATAAGGCAGCAAAGGAAAGAAAATAAGCTCATGGAAGAGAGAAAGGTTACCTCTATTTGGTTGCAGGAGACAAGGCAGTTCAACGAGGAGAAAAAGGGTTGTTTGGGAGCCTTTCCATGACTGTGTGAAGGTTTATCTCATCCTACAAGAAGGTTGAGTAAGGAGAGGTAAGTCGCAGGTCTATTGTGTCATATTTAAGGGTGGGTACCTCTGTTTTATGCAGGTCATGAGTACAAGAAGGAGGTGTTGGTAGGCCGCAAACCTAAACACTTCAGAACAGGGCATGCATGGGTCTGTTTGAGGGCAATAAGTTCCCATATCATTAGTGTAGAGGCAGAGGATACTTGTGGAGGAAGGCCATAGCTGGTTAAAGGAATGTGAGGGTATGTTTTAGGGCTGATGTGGGTCACAATCATGCCCTAACCAAGACATAGTCATACACTATTTCTACCTCAAACTTGTTAGATTTTTCTTGTGTTGAGTCAAGTGTTGATTAGTTTTGGATCAGTTTTGGTTGCAGCTTGTGGGAGCCATTTGGAGGGCTTTTCTAGTAGCATATCTTGGAGCCTAGATGAAATCCTATCCTAGGAGAATATCTTGCAGTAAAGTATTGGGTACCATTGGATTGGTGGAGGGAAGTGTGTTGGTTACCCAAAGTAGCCCTTGACAAGCAGTCATAATGAGAGCTTGACAATTGAAGTTTGGGTGAAGGATCGAGCCTAATGTGTATCTATTTGATGGAAGAAAGAGGCTACTATATTGGAAGATTGGAGCTCAGGTATTGGTAAGCCTAGAAGAGCAGATTAGATCAACCTGTGCTCATTATAGCATAAGCAACTTGCAGCAGTGATAGGTGGCAACCCTCCTGGAGATTCTAGGTGTTTTCCTTTGATGGACTAAGGGGTAGCTAGAGAGAAGAACGAAAGCGAAGGACCAACAGGGTGAGATACAACATAGAGACTACAACAAGATTGTCAATGTATCTTGTATTCTTATACTTGTGGATAATTGAGAGCCATTATCCCTTGTATGGGAGCCCTAGAAATTTGTATTATATGTTGATTAATATAACAAATTTTGGTTGAAATTTGTAAAAAGTTGTCTATACTTGTGCATGTGTGATTTACTGCTTTATATTATTCCGTTGTGCAAAGTATCTTTGTTGAGATTCTTAGTTTAGTAGTGTCAAAGATTCTAAGATTCTATCCTAGACCCAAGACCATGGAAATTCAACATGGTATTAGAGGGTGTCTGAGCTACTTTGGAAGACAGTAAATCATTAGAGTGCACAACGAAGTAAAACTTAAGAGGGAGTTGGTTACATTGTAGGTGAAGGGCTCACTACAATGTTGAAGTTGCAGGCTAGTCTCTGGTATGAGGACAAGTTGGAGGGGTTTTCCAACTATGGTCCATGGAAGGAAAGGATCAATTTGGTCTTGCAAGTAAATAGGATTTGGGAGTTCATCGAGAAAGACATCAATAATCCAACTAACCTAAAGGAGATGGAAGTGTACAAGGATTTGGATACAAGGGCGAGATTGATCATCCTTGATGGTGTGAGGTATTCCCTAATACATCATTTGTCTCGGAAGGAAACTACACATCATATCTGGATGGCTCTTCAAAATTTATTCCAGAATAAGAGTGAAAATTGGGTACTGGTATTGGAGGATAAGTTGAAGTCCACTAAGATGGTACAAGATGAAGGAGTGACTTCGTAACTGACGAGATTGTCTCAGGTAAAAGATGAGCTTGTTGTTGTCGGTGTGACTATTTCACATTCTAATATGGTGAGGATTTACTTGAAAGGGTTCACTGAGGAATGGAATCCCTTCATCAAGGGGATCGTTGCTAGAGAGAATTTTCTAGACTAGAATAGGTTGTGGGACGACTTCATTTAAGAAGAGTTGCGAGACGAGGATATTCATCCGAAGAAGAAGACTTTTGATGATGATGTGGAGGTACTCCAAGCCCTAGGATTTGGGGTTTGGAGGTTGGAGCACCACAAGAGTCATTTGTGGTCTTGGAACCCAAGGTTGGGTTTTTTCACCCATCAATGTGTTGTAGCGGCTAGAACCACCCTCCAAAATTTTGCCTTCGCTACATTTTGGAGCCTCCCTCCTCAAATATTAGCAACTTGTCTTGCATTGCTCATGTACTTGTGTTTTCATTTGAATTTATCCATCGCTTTGCAGCTTGTGTTCACCTAATTTCTTTGCTCTCTAACCACAATTTGAGCCCCGTGACTTAGTTGATCTGGTTCTTCTAATGCCTTGGAAAACTACGCAGTCCTAGAGGGCATCCAACCTTTCTCTTAGGAATTGCGTAGAGTATCCCAACAGTGAGACTTTCTCTCAAGAATTGCGCAGATCAGCCCAGTAGTGAGCTTCAGCTCCAGAAATGCGTAGATCTAGCTGACATCCTATCTTCAGTTGGGAAATTGTGTAGAGCATGAGAAGCAGTTAGAGCCACTCAACCCAAGAATTGCATCGAAGAATTCCCTCAGCTGTTGCCTAACGCATGTGCTTGAAGGTTGCTCGGTTCCCTCTAGAACTGCAAAATTTCTCCATGCTTGCATGGCAACCTTTCCCGAAAAAAGAAAAAAAGAAAAAAGCATCCCCAAAAAATAGGGATATATTTTTAGCAGTGGGAGGTACACTTGAGCTAATTTTAGAAACTACTGCCACTTATCGCTTTTTCCTAGATTTTTGGCATGTGCATCATAAACCCTAAATCGATCAAATATATTTAATGGATGCTTCTAGAGCTCATTTTCACACTTGATCTTCAAGCTCTAGCATTCCCAAGCCATCTAGGAAGCTTCGACATGATCGTCACAACTTTTTCGGGTAAGTTTCCCTTTTCAAGTCTTTTACTACTTTCTCTGTCGCTTTTGTTTCCTTCACTTGTGTGAGTGTTGTTTTGCATGTTTTGTTGAACGATTGCTGGAATTTTAGGTTATTTTAACTTGTAGAAGAACTGTTTCAAGTTTTTCATTTCCTTTCTTAAGTGTCACATACATAACCCCGTTTTTTCACTAACGATCATCGTTGCAGTGAATCTCCCCACCAGATTATTTGTTTGTCTGTTTGACTGATTTCTGCACTTGCTTTGATTGCATGCATCACCATTCACTTAGATATGCACCATCCTTTTCTCATGCATTCAAACTTACTCGTTTTCAAGTATCCCTTGGGCAAATTTGGGTTGCCTTGGCTCAGATCTAGCTTCTCTTGGCATGCACTACGCATTTATAGAACTCAAGGCTCTACCTTAGCTCCAGGAGTTGCACAGAGGCTGCTAGTGACTAGCTCTAGCTGCACTCTATGTAGTTCCATGAGACTGTACCCAGTCTTGCCCACTGGGATTGCACAATGCGCAATCCCAACCAACATCAAGCCAGATTGAATTGTGCATTGCGAAATTCCAATCCACAATAAGCCATACTGGACTGTGCTCTACGCAGTTCTAGTCATTAGTACCTCTCACTGGTAGTTGGGACTGCACAATGCGCAGATCCAGCTGATATTCCCTCACCTCTGAGGGTCACAACTGCACAACCTTGCCCAACAATTTCCCAGTTTGTTGCATGATCGATCCTTGAAGTGCTTTGTGTTTTTAAGATGACATTTTCTTTTTGTGAGTGTCTGCTCTATCTCTAGGTACATCAATTGTTGAGCAGCTTCTCAATAGTACATGCATCATGGTTTCCAAGAGAGACAAATCAAAGGATACTATAGAGAGCAGCATTGGAGATGTGGTTGAGCAAATTCATATGAAGACACACAACTGTTTGTAGTGAAGGACATGAAGATTACATGGCAATAAATAAAGGACACATTTGTAGGTAGCTTCAAGGAAGATCTGGAAGACCGACAAGTCTATGTCAACATCCATAAGTCAGGGTTGTACAAGGTTGCAAGCAAGTACCCTGCCTTCCCGTGCACGGATATCATTCACTGGATTGTCTCACATACCAATCCTGAGACGATGACACTGAGCAGTATCTGTGGAACACAACTTGCCACCTTTAGGACGGAAAAATACCATCATATGTATCACTTGGAACAACCGGTGAACTACATGGATGCACTGTTCTACACTCCCAACAACAATGTGAACACTAGAGACATCATGAAGCGTTGGGTAAAAGAGCCATTGAAGTTCAAAGTGACACCCAACCAGGTCTACAAGATGAAGTCACTCAAGAAGGCTTACCAATTCTTGGTCATCTTTTCATGTCACTTGTATGGCCAAGAGAGCACGAAGACCTTCCCCAAAGTTGGGTGGTTATGTTGGAGCACTTGGAGAATGAAGGAAGGCCATTCAACTCGTCTTACATGTTGGATCTTTAGTTGAAAGTGCATGTGTCTAATGACCGAAATCCACCTAAGGATGAGCAAGAAACATTATTTATGTATGCGTACCTTCTTGATGCATTTTTTTCCTAGCATCAATTCCATGGCATGGGTTGGACATGGACACCATCAGAGGATGATGTGAACGTCTATTGCAAGTTTCTCTTTGAGTGCAGCTATCGAGGAGTCCTAGCGAGGTTGTCTGACCACTTCATCGTCCCACTGTACAGGATGATATTTGAACATAATCCACCTTGCATGTCCTAAGAAGCAATGCAGGCATTACTTAACATTGCATATTGGTATGCCTAACCCAGTGGCACCTTCATCAGGATGTTTAGTGTGAAGAAGCCTTTGCATGAGATACTGAGGTTTTCCATGGACAAGATGGTCGTGCAAGAGGTTGCATACCACATCTCGACATGGTTATCAGTAGGACTGCACAGGAGGAAGAAGGCACCATGGCCTACTCTTCCTTTGCGAATTGGGTTGTACGATTTATGTACCTTGAAGGATGTGGATGCTGAGGCCGAGGACTTGAAGAATTTTGGGTTCGACACCAAGGGTTTCAATTTGTATGACCCTCACTGCATATGCAAGAACCACTGTGAAAAGGTGTATTACCCATGGATCCACGGGGCATGTCATTGGCTAGAGGAACATTCTTGGAGGTATTTCTATAACTCCTCTAGGTTCAATGAATCGGTCAGCATAACTGTAGAATAGAAAGCATCAGTTTAGGCAACAACACCATAAGAAGCAACAACAACAACGGTAGTAAGCATCAAATTGGCATAAGACAAAGGAAAGAGGAAGATTTCCCATAACGTAGAGGTTGAGAAAAGCTACAAGTTCAGAGAAGATCCTCTTGTTGAGAGAGTAGCTTTGGAGATAGATGCAAACAGGTGACAATGCAAAAGGAGAGTAGAACGAGGGAAGAGAGATAAGAAAAGGTTTGAAGATGCAGAGAGGAAGTTGCAGGAAACAAAAAAGAAGTTGAAAGCAGAGCAAGAGCAAGGGAGGAGACAAAGGGAAGAAGAACAGAAACAAGAACATGAGGAAACGCAAGGCACATTGACAGAACAAATTGCGCCTATACAAGTTGAGACAACATAGCAGTGAGAAGATGAAGAAGAGGGTGTGCAGGTGCAGGTTCAAGAATTTTCTCAACAAGTTGAGAAGATGGTTGAGGCAATGTACATGGAGATGGAACAGGATCCACAAGACCAAGACGCTGATCTCATGCTGAGAGCATCCGAGGTTGCACCACAGTCTCTACCACCTCCAGAATCACAATCAGTACCAAGTGAGAAAGGAGAGGTTGTTCTCCTTGATGATGATCCAGAGATGGATGTGTATAGTTTGTCATTCGACAAGTCACAACACATGATTGTACATGCACGAAGAAAGAAACTACCAAATGATCACACATCACCTGCGCGCATAGAAGAAAGGGTGATTGCATCATATGTTAGAAGATGTCCAGTTGTCATGGCCGAGGCTTCTTAGGGTTATGCAGAAGCCATGAGTTCGATAGTGAAGATCTTGATAACAGATAATGATCAGATGGAAAAGCACTTACAATAGGCTAGGTAGAGAACAAAGAAGTCAACAGGATCCGCTATGGTAGAAATGAAGAAATCAATACTTGCAGAGATATCAACTTTGGAGACAATCATGTGGACGTTGTATATAATATTTATCACCATGCACAAAGCGGTTTTACATCTATACAATTTTCAATAGTAGTACGCAAAGACAACCCAAACTCTCAAGGACATCCACACTGCCTTTGTGCATGTATAGGAATGGACAATGAGGTACAAGGGCCCCCCTCTTTACTTGCACAAAATTATGAAGCTGCAAGCAAAGCTAGATAAAGCATGGATTCATATTTTGATCTAGAACCATGAGAAACTCCCTCCGCTCATCACCGGCATTGAGGCTTCCTATCCATGGTTGTACAAGAGTTTGGATGTCATAGTGAGGACACACAAGGTCACTTCCATCAAAACCATCACTTAAGTCATGAGGAAGAACCAAGTCATGCTGGAGGTCGATGGGTACATAGACCAGTTGATGCGCAAAGCCACCAGCAATGACTTGTAGCTAAGCATACAAAACATGCAAAAGTACATCGGTGGTCCATCCACACTTAGGACAGTGCCACGCATGCTTCAGGATGAGATGGATAAAGGTTTCAGAACCATATACCCGAAATCCATGGAGGTGAGAGTCTACTTTGATAAAGGCATCACCAAACAGTACGAGAACACGATAGCTCAGTAGCAAGCTTGGTATCAGTTAGTCACCGAAGATCACCGCGAGGAGGTTACCAAGTTTGTCTTTCCCAAATACCCCGAGTGATCTTGTTTGTATTGTTAGGCTGACTCAAGCTTATTTTGTCCCACATGGGTATATGTGGAAATTGTGTTATTGTAAATATGTTGTAAGTGAAATTCCAAGTGTCAATAGTGGAATGTTAACAATCACTATGTAATGTGAAGAGTCTTGAGGGTAGTCCAAGAGTCAAAGGGGAATGTCAAGGGTCACCCCACCCTTTGCTATATATAGAACCTCATAACTCATAGTAGAGGCTTTTGGGATCCAAGATTTTGGCTAGGCATTTCTTAGAGAAGACTTGGAGAGTATTGTGAGGAGCCTCGGCTTCTCCACAGTGTAGAGTGAGTACATCTCTTTGGAGGAGTAGGCAGTGTTGATTGTAATGTTCCACTATTAGGGCTAATGGTTGTCAATGGTGTATGTATGGATGAAACTTTCACTTAATTATATAAATGAGCCAACGTGTTTTCATGCATATGTTGTTATTGTAGTTCGACTATTCTGGTTACTTTAGCAATGTAAGTTATTTCACTTACCATTTTTGTAAGAACTATTTTGTATATGATTGTACAAATATTAAAGAAGACGTGTTGTTGTGTTAACCTGTCATTTTGGATTGTGGAATATTCCGCTTCCAGCTTGTGATGTCATTCTGCTCATGTGTTCCTTTTAGGCTGCGCACTATTACATGTTTCTAAGGGACACACTTCCTTTTCCCCTTTATGTGTTAGAACCCCCATGCATCTCACTTGACTTGTTAGAAGGTCACATTGTTGCTTACGAAAAAGTTATCATACTTAACTATGCACGCTAACATAGTTAAGACACTACTGTACTACCCACTGTTAGGACTCCTACTCCAAACAGTGTGAGGTCTAGTTGGGACTTCTTACCGGGCAGATCCCCTGACATGTTGGCGGGTCCAACACCGTCAACTCAATGTTTAGGCCAAAACCATGGAGAATTTTGGACATGTGATGGTAGGAGATGATAGAGGACAACGAGCAGAATCCAACGCTTCGAGAATCTTCAAAATATGAGTTGTCTTTAGTGAGTTATGAATTTTTTAAGTTAAAGAGTGGGGCTGCACAAGAAGAGTTAAGGTTGTCTTGCTATTATGAAGACCTTATGAAATCTCGTCAATCCCTATTGGAAGTTTTGATGGAGCCATTTTATATGATATAAATATAAGGTGAGATGCTTTCATTTAGGCACATCCAGAGGTGCAACGCACGACAACAAAGGAAAGGAAAGAAGCTCGTGGAAGAGAGAAAGGTTACCTTTGTTTGGTCACAGGAGAAAAGGTAGTTCAACGAGGAGGGAAAGGGTTGTTTGGGAGCCTTTTCGTGATTGTGTGAAGGGTTTTCTCATCCTATAGGAAGGTCGAGTAAGGAGAGGTAAGACGCACCTCTATTATGGCATTTTTAAGGACGAGTATCTTTGTTTTATGCAGGTCGTTTGTACAGGAAGGAGGTGTGGGTAGGCTGCATGACTTAACACCTGAGAACATGGCATACGTGGGTTTGTTTGAGGGTAATAATTGCCCAGGTCATCAACGTGGAGGCAGAGGATACTTATGGAGGAAGGTCGCAACTAATTAAAGTACTGTGAGGATATGTTTTAGGGCTGATGTGGGTCAAAATAATGCACTAACTAGGACACATTCACACAAAAATAGTACATTAGGCTTGGAGCTAGATTTGCCTTTTGTTGGTTCAAGTCTTAACTAGTTTTGGATCAATTTTGGTTGCAGCCTATGGGAGCCATTTGGAGGGATTGTATTGGTGGATGAAAGCCTATTCTAGGATCACTTGTAGTGAAGTATTGGGTGCCATTGGACTAGTGGAGGGTAGTGTATTGGCTACCCAATGTAGCCCTTGACAAGCACTCATAATGAGAGGTTGACAACTGAAGGTTGGCTGAAGGATTGAGCCTAATGTGTAGCTTTTTGATGGACGAAAGATGCTACTAGATTGGAAAATTGGAGCTTAGATATTGGATAGCCTAGAAGAGCATATTGGATCAACCTGTGTTCATTGTAGCATAAGAGATTTGCAGTAGTGATAGGTGGTAGCCCTCCTGGAGATGCTATGTGTTTTCCTTTGATGGACTAAAGTGAAGCTAGAGAGAATAACGAAAGCGAATGATCGACAAGATGAGATACGACATAGAGAATGCAATAAAATTGTTAGTGTATCTTATATTCTTGTACTTGTGGATAATTGAGGGCGTTTTCCCTTGTATGGGAGCCCTAGAAAGTTGTATTATATGTTGATTAATATAATGAAGTTGGATTGAAATTTGTAAAAAGTTGTCTATTCTTATGCATGTGTGATTTATTGCTTTATATTATCATGTTGTGCAAAGTAGCTTCGTTGAGATTCTTGGTTTGGTAGCGTAAGAGATTCTAATATTCTATCCTAGACCCAAGATCATGGAAATTCAACATAATGTTATTCCTATAATATTCCATAGCTCCTTCCAAAAATTTCATGTGAAGCTTGGATTTCTATGACTTACTATTACTTTAGGAAGGGGTGGCAAGTGCAAAGGGAGAGGGAGGGTTGTGCTCATTCTCCCTAGAGTACATATAGAACTATCATATTCTTAGATCTTGGGAAGATCCTCTAATAACTAGGAGAAATCATACACTTTATTGGAAGGAGTCAATCTAGTTGTTTCACTACAACTCTAAAAGTTGATAATTGTGGAAGATTACAAGAGCATAATTTGTGATGTTCACTTCAATTCTCTCGCCCCCCCTACAGCCAAAAATTCACTCTATAGTTTATAGAATTTGTCATCGTATGGGTTCCATGCCATATATTCATGCAGTACATGTCCTTCGCCATAATAACTCAAAGTTTTACTCTCTAACTTCACTTGTAACTTTTTGGGTGGAAGGAATATTGAATATAACTGAATAAGGGATTCATGACTCCATCCTTGAAATGATGATGACATATACGCTCTCCTATGTGTGTTACCTAGACGTATTTTGGGTCTTATCAGGGTCCAAATTTACATAAGGCATGGGAGTCCATTTAAATGCAACACTGAAGGATTTAACTTTTTCGTCCCATCCCCTTATTGTGATATGTTGATGTAAGGCCCAGATAATAGGAAATTATGGTTATGTCCAATTGCATGGTATAGGAGATGTATCACATGTTATAGTTCTTCCTTTTGGACCCGAAGTTGCTCAATGATTGGGTTAATGCTTGGGAAACCTGAATTGTGGTGTGCTCATTTGTAATATGCAGAAGATGGATTCAAATTTCTCATTTGGTTGGCACCAAATATCTCAAATTTATTTGTCTGAAGCCATGGTATTGTAGGAAATACGTGTGACATAATTACAAGTATGTTACCAACAATTGGCTGTGCAATTTTCCATCGCAATGGATATCTTGATTTATCACCGACATTACATTTAATGGGTGAAGGATGAAATCAATAACTTGAGGATTCAAATTGAAGAACTACAACAAGAAATAATACAGGGTAATCTATCTTCCACTCCCTCTAATAACTATGTTATGACATATATATATAATATATATATATATAATATATATATATATATATATATATATATATATATATATTCTTCCAAATTTGAATGTTGAAGCTCCAACTCTAGAGACTATAGCTTCTCAGGAGCATAAAGTATTATGGTTATCAAATTTTGACTTATATTGGGTATTTTCTATAGGGTATACACTACGAGGTCCCTTTAATTATATGTAATTTTGTTGCTATACAAAATTACAACTATGTAAGTTTGTCTTGTTGTTTTGGTTTTAGAATAGTTTAAAGTTGTTAGTAAACAATTTATTGGCTATGTAATCTTGAGACATTGTTGTATATTTAGGGGTATAGTTTGATTAACACAACATTTTTTGTTTCTGGTTAAAAAAAAAATCTCTTGTAAATCCATGAATATTATGAATTCCTTTTCCACTTAGCTTGCAGTATATGTACTTTGAATCCACAAAATGTGTAGATTTTGTGAGTTTATCCAAGACCATGAAATCACATCGTTACATTCTGAATTTGGTAAACATGTAACAAATTCCATTGATATATATTCCCATATTTTATTAGCTATTTATAAGGATTGAAGATGTCACAGAGTCTTGGTAGTATATCCTTTATTTCTTTAGTAAACATGACATGTACATACTAATTTTTGAAGATTTTCTTCATTACTTCCCCCAAAATTATATTTTTATCCTTCTATATTATTAAAGAACCCAAAATATGTTACCATGGGATAATTGTGAGATTCCCTTAATAATTTTGTTTCAACTTCCATTAATTTCATACAAATAATAATTTTATCCATGTACCAAAGGATATTTCTATTTCAATCCCAATATTCCAAATTGTTCTTCCCTTCTTTTAAACATCATATTTTCTATCTAGTACTTTTGTCTTTTGTCTTCTTAGCATTAATGTTGAGCTTCTTCCAACCACACAAGAATGGAAATTGTGATGGCATATATAATAATGTAATGACATATAAAATATATGTTTCTTTTACTCTAGATAAGGAAACAATTGCCACATTATCCTTCCTTTCCTCTTGTAAATTATGTCAAAATCAAAACCTTGTGTTTTAACTACCCATTTTTGTTGTTTTCTATACTTTACAACATTTGCTAAAAAAACTACTTTAGGCTATCATGAATTGTCTTGACTTTAAAATGCCTTCCAATGAGATATTGTAACCATTTCTAGATTGCATGTAAACTAATTGATATTTCATTCTAGTAATTAGATTTTACCAAATCATTACCCTAGAGTTGTTTAATTTTGAATGCCAATGGTCTTCCTTGTTGCATTAATAATACTCCAATTCTTTGTTTTGATGCACCACATCCAACTATGAATTTTTTTTATACCAAAATTAGGTGTTGCTAATGTTGGTGTAGAGATCATATCATCCTTTAAGTGTGATAATGATAAGGTGGGATATTCACTCAATACAAATGAGTTTTTCTTCAAGATAGATGTGAATGGGGTATGTAATGTGTGGATAATTCTTTATAAATTTTTTATATTAACCTGTAGGATAAAAAAATCCAATAAGACCCTTGATGTTCTTATGAATGGACCATTTTGTGATAGCTTGAATCTTACAAGTTTTAAGCTTAACCCTTGCATGTGAAACAATATAACCCTAATACTCTAGGTCCCTATTTCTCAAAAGGCACCTTTGGGCATTTTTTCATGCAATCATATGTTCTCAAGTATTACTAGGAATTTGTCCACATGTTTAATGTGTTCCCATTATTTTTCTATAAAAACATACGTCATAAAAAAAAAAAACAACACAATTTTTTTAGGATGAGATCATAGAATTTTGTTCACAAGTTTTGAAAATCAAAAGAAGAATTGGTCAACCCAAAGTCCATGACCAATAACTCATAGTTCCCTTCATATGTGCTAAAAATTGTTTTGAAAATGTATCCTCCCCTCAATTTGATTGATTGGAATCCTAATTTAAGATCCAAATTTATGAAGTAAGCAATGCCACAAATTTCATTTAATAGATCATCAACATTTGGAATAAGGAATTTTTCCTTGATGGTGATGTTGTTTATATCTCTTTAATTGGGACACTTCCTCCAATATTTATATTTTCTTCTCACCATCACTACTAAAGTTGAAAAGGAAATCTTACTTGGTTAGATAATAATTGCATCCAACATGTTTAATACCATCTTCTACCTCACTCTTTTGTTGATATGACTATCTATAAGGTCTCTTATTTGGAGGTACAGTTATATATATGAGCTCAATTTGATGCTTTTCTAGGGTACAATATTGAAAATATTATTTTCATTGATGTCAAAGGCAAGGGGAGACTACATATTTCCAAGATAAAAGATTGGAAAATGAGGATTGTTGGAAATATTGTGTTTGGATTTTTCAATGGAAAAATTGGATACCCTATCTTTGAAGACAATTTTACTTGAATTTCCTAGATTAAATGAGAACACAAGATATATGGTTGGAAATCATATTTCAATACCTTTCCAATGGTATATGGCACTCTCTCTAAATCCATAGGAATGTGAAGACATGCAATATTATGTTAGGATGATCCAACCCAAGTACTAGCAAGTCAACCCAACTAGTTTTACAAGTCATCCCCATAAGTGAATGCAAAACACAATGAATAAAGGGTATATGAGTATATTTGAAGTGTATCCAACTAAGAAGATATCTTTGATTCACAAGAGGAACTGAGGAATATTTTTGGGGTGATTCTTGGAGATTAAAGGTGGAAGCAAAAATGTGATTTATGGGGTGAATGAGCCATCTTGGAATTTTCATTATATATTTTTCTTATAATGAAATTTTATTATATTACTTGTGATTCAAATTTCAAACCTTGGTTGTAATTTCATATTTATTCTTTGAGGAAGTTAGGTTTCCTCAATGCACTTGAAATTTGTTTTAAACATGTTAGCTTGGAAGTTTTACTATAACTTGCCTTTTGGGATATTTAAAACTGTGAAACTTGGAGGATATAGATAGAAGATAATAATATACTTTTGGTTAAAATTTTAGACCTTGGTTTACTATAATTTTATAGATATGCTCTGAGGAATTTAGGCTTCCTGGATGAGAAGCGAGATTTTCTTCAAATAGGGTAGCTTGATTTTTTGTCTATAAATTTATTTATGAGGTGTTTTAGACTATGAAATATGAAGGAGATAAAAAAGAGATCACAAGATATCAATGGTAGATATTTCAATCCTTCTTTTGCCATAATTTGGGAGACATGGTCTGAGGAAGTTAGTGTTCTTGAATGCTCTCAAAACATGTTTCAAACATGTCAGCTTGATATTTTCACTATAACTATCTTTTTGTGATGTTTTAGATTATGAAATTTGGAAGAAACAAATAAGAGATTTCAACGTACATGTGGTAAAAATTTTAGACCTTGTTTATCTATAACTGCAGAGATATGAGATAAGGAAATTATTTTTCTTGAATGCTTTTGAAAGTATGAAGAAGCAAGTAGAGGGAATTGGTGTCTTCTGCAGGTTGGTGCCTTCAAAGAAGATGAGGGGATTTGTGTCTAATGTAGGTTGGTGCCTACAAAGTAGCGAAGGGAATTTGTGTCTCTTGTAGGTTGGTGCCTACAAAGAAATAAAGGGGATTGGTGTCTCCTGTAGGTTGGTGCCTATAGGTTCCTTCATATAAAGATTTGTTGTGATTTTATCTTGTAAGTGTTTCCACATATATCTTATATTACTTGTTTATTTTATGATATTGCTCTCTTATAATGTTTGAATGCTTAATTAAGTAAAAAATGTCATTATATTGATCCATTCCCCCTCTCAATATAATTGTGAATCCAACATCTGGTATCAGATTGGGTTCCTTCAGAAGCAGTCTTTCCACTTGAAGGAAGATCTCAAAAGGACCATGGCTATTCATGAAAGTTCAATCAAAGCTCCTACGTTTTATGGAAGAGATGTTGTTGAAGAAATGAAAGAAGTGGAGAATCCAATATTACACATAAAATGAGAACAAATAAGTAACCTTAGAAGGAAGAAGTTATAAAAGATTCAAGGAAGACATAAAATCTCAAAACCGTGAATGCTCAAGTTGTCAATAATCAAATTGAAGTATCATATTTAGAGGAAGAAAAATATTGATGATATTAGAAGAACTTATATGTGAATTAGAAGAAATAGAAAGACTCAAAAGACAAATTAAAAAGTTGGAGGATCTATTACAAAAATATGAGAAAGAAAAAAATCATGAGCTTGACGAATCATAGTCTCTCTCATGAAGTTACAACTAGAAATGTTGCTAAGAAAACTCAAAGAAAAAGGACATTGTGAGAAATTAGAAGCTGAGATTGCTTCCTTCAGAAAGGATTTAGAAAAATCCATTAATTAGCTGAATTAAAGTTTGAAGTTTGGAAAGAGTTATGAAATATTAGATGATATTCCAATTTCCAAATATCTTTTTTTATTAAAATAGGTATTGGTTATCATGAAACTTCCCAGGGAGAATGAATCCCAATGACATCAAAGAATTGCAAAGAAGAACCCATAAGATATGCTAATGTGCTCTAAGAATCCAATAACAATGCAAGTAGATTTGGAGATGAAGACGAGGATAAACATAAACCACAACACCATCATCAACACAAGCAACACTGGGAAAGAAAGTGAAGACCAACCAAATCCCAGGAATGGATTCAGACAAGCGATTCCCCCAGGAAGGTCTCTTACATCCATGTATCAAAATCTCTTTTAAGGCTATTGTTTTTTATGTAATAATTTGGTCATAAGGAAATAAATTGCAAAGCATATGTAAGAAATGACTATATGAGGAATATGAGCAAGGAATCATATAATATCTCAAGAAATGGTTGTGTGAACAACTATCCTAGAAGTTTTAATGAGAATGTTATAAAAAATTACAATTCATTTGCCTCGCTATTAGATCACGTTGAATGCTTCAAGTGTAATAATTTTGGGCACAAAGCTCATGATTGTAGAAGTATTTTGAGACCTCTAAATCAGAGTAGAGAAGAAGATATTGCTAGAAATGAAAATTAAAGATTTTTTTTGGAAAAACAAGCAAGAAAGACAAGAAGAGTGTCGTTTTGTACTATACCTTTGTTGTGGCCACCTCTCCCGATAATTTTTCGAAATGATGGGGCCTTCCATATGGGTTTTGTTGATATCATACCTTGAATTGCTTTGATTGCTTTATTTGCGAGATTTTCACTTTGCTTGAATTTTCATTTTGATGATTTCAGTTCTTTTGTTATGGTACCAATTTTCTGATGATTCAAGTTTCACATAATTCTGTGGTTAAAAATATATCTTTATTCATAGTCTAGTCAATTTTGCCTTGTAGACATTAAAAATATGTAAATATGTATTTTACTGATAATTTAAAATATGTAAATATAATTATCTAGTTAATTTATTTAATTAATTTTAGTTAATTAAGTGAATTTAATTTAATTAAGTTAATAAATGTTAATCAATTAATTTATTTTAGTTAATTAAACTAATTTTAATTTATTTAATTTGTTAATATTATTTTAATTATTAATTTTAAAATTTATTACAAAACCACCTGATTTAAAAATAAAATAATATATATATATATATATATATATATTAATTTAATTGGTTTAAACTTTAATTAATTAATTAGATTAATTTCATTTAATTTAATTTAAGTTATTTTTAATTTAATATACTTTTAATTATTTAATTAATTAAATTTACATAATTTTAATTTACTAAATAATATTATGATAAAAAAAGAGACATCACCTTGGATGTTCATCGAGATTTCATTTGAATCACCAACAAAAATATCTCGGGGATGAACTCCTAGGCTAACATGGAAGTGGGAGGCTTCGAAGAGAATCTATATCATAAATGGATAAACTGAAAAGACTTTGGAGTGAAAGAGGGCTCACACTCCACTCAGAGGCTTGCACCCACTCCCTCCTTTTACATTAACACCATTTAAATCTCCCACCTCTTTGATTTAATTATATATTACAATTTTGTTATTTAGTTATGTAATTTTATTATACGTTACCTGTTATAATTTTGTTATTTTATCTAATTGTTGGTTTGTTTTGTGTTTTTTTTAATATATTAAAATAGGGAAAAAAAATATTTGTTTTTTTGTTTTTTTTAATATATTAAAATAGAGAAAAAAATTATTTAAATATATTTAAATAAATATTGTTGAAACTCTTTGACTAGAAATATCTTGAGTTTTACTCAGTGAAATCAGAGCTCATTGGGAAGTTACCTCTGAAGAGAAGGATCTGGAAGTGGTTATTTGACCTAATGTGGTCATTTACTATTCCTAAAATTCAGCAGAAACTAAAACTACGATTTTGCAACTAAAATTAATTTATTGAGTTTGTTTTGAATTTTCTTTTTGGCCAGGAAGATTTGTTGTTGCTAACTCATTCCATGATTGATTGTTGATATTTTCTCCACGGGAAATCAAGATAAAGCGTATATTTGTTTTTATTAATTTTGTTTTTCATAATTTTAGAAATCTAAATTTTCTCTCCATTTTTTTTATTTTTGTTGAAGGAGATGAGACCCAGGAGTCTTGGAGAAATTAGATTGGAGCAACAAAGGAGGAGAAGGGATTTTTCCAGCTCTAATATCATCGAGCAAAATTGGTTGCAACATGATTAATTTTTTGGATTTCATTTGTAATTATAAATAACAATTTTGAGAATAAAAGAGGGTTCCAATTTCTATGCAAAAAGAAGGTTTTTTGCACTATTATAGAAGACTAAATTTTGTAGAAGATTGGTTATCTTTGGACCAGATCTTAAGAGGTGTGTTTCAGCCATAAAAATTTTCACGCTATCATGAATTTTTTTGAGAAATTATGTACTCAAAATCTTTGATTGATTGATTGATGATCTTCATTTTAATTCAATTTTTGATTGAATAATTGATCTAGATAAGCATTTGATTATTGAGTTTTGTACTACTGCAAATTTCATTTAATTATATGCTTATTTAAACATGAGAAAACTATATTTTCATGATGAATCTAATTCATATTAAAGATGAGCAATGAATTCAAATAGATAGACATGTTATTACGGATAACTCCAGATTGATGGTAATTTTATCTTTGTTTGAATCATGATTGCAATATGATTACTATTTTCGTGATGTAATCATTCTAGGGATTTTGAATTCATTTTATTTGAATTTATATGTATGTGCAACATAGATCTTATACCTATTTATCGAATCAATGAATGTTTATATTTGTTTGAATTAGTAGTAAGTCTTTGAACTATTTCCTCATATTATTAACTTCATTTTCATTCTAAATTCAAGCTGGTCCAAGTTTCATTATTTTTCTTTTGATTGAGACAAGATCTATGTCTTCCCAATCAATATAGGTTTAGGCTTTACTTTTTTTTTGCTTGATTAGGTTGCGTTTTCATTTAGATTTAGATTTTCATTTTTTTTAGAAGTCTCCTTTCGGAGGATTGATTGCATTGGTGACTTGGTTGAGCCCTTGTGTCAGCTTAAGGACTATTTTCTTTCAAGTACACTACAAGAGGGTAAGTCTGATTGCCTTTTCTTATTGATAGGAATTAGAGACATCACAAATCAATAAGGAGAGTGAGGGGTAATTGGACCCATTTGAACTAGTCAGAATCATTGTCCTAAACGGATGAAGGCCTGATTGGGGTCTTGACCAAGTGATCTTCCAATTATTGATTTCAGTCAGTTTTGGCCATCAACAATGTTCAAAACCAAGAAAGTCAATGACACATTGATAGTGGATGCTCAAAGCATATCACTGGAGATGGATGCTCAAAGCATATGATTGGAGATAAGGAGAAATTTCTATATCTAAAGGAAAACAAAGGAGGAAGGGTCTCTTTTGGAATTAATTCACTAGCCAAAATAATGGGTAAAGGGATAATTGTCCTTAAGGGAAAAACCAAAGCTCAAAATGTTTTTTTTATGTTGAGGGTCTAAAACATAATCTCTTAAGTGTTAGTCAAATACATGAGAAAGGATATGATCTCACACTCCATTATAAAGGATGTGAAATAAGTAAATAATAATTTGGAATAGTGATGCAAAATGCAACTAGAACCTTAAGTAATGTATATATATTAGTTGAAGAAAAAGAAACATGTTGCATGGTGAAATTGGATGAGAGTTGATGATGGCATAACAAGATGGGTCATATAAGCTTTGACAACCTAGTAAAACTTAAAATAACACAATAAGTGAGAGACATGCCAAAGATCTAAAAACCAAATGATATTATTTGTAAGCAAAGATAGCATGAGAAATAGACTAGGGTAAAAACAAAAGAATACTCATTATCAAATCCATTGAAACTTGTTCACACAGATCTATGAGAGATGTTTTATGTTTTTATTGATGATTACAGAAGAATGACATGGGTTACATTCCTTAAGAGAAATCTAAAGCATTTGAATTTTTTAAGCTTTCAAAGCTCTGATTGAAAATGAGATTGACCCAAAAATAAAGTGTTTAAGATCAAACAAACGAGGTGAGTTTACCTCTAATGAATTCAATGAATTTTGTGAAAATCATGGGATTAGAAGAGAGTTATCAATGGCAAGGAATCCACAACAAAATCAAGTTGTTGAAAGAAATAATAGAATTGTGCAGGAAATGGCATGAAAAATGCTCAATGAAGCCAGTATACCAAACACATTTTAGGGAGAATCAATCTATATTGTAGTCTAAATTTTGAGCAGAGCACAAATCAAAGTAAACAACACCAATAATCCTTATAAATTGCGAAAAGACAAATTGACTACAATCAAACAATTCAAGGTATTTGGAAGGAAGTGCTACATAAATATAAATGAAGATAATCACAGGCAAGTTTGATTCTAGAACATATTAAAAAAATTTCCTCGGTTATGCACCCATAAGTAAGGGCCATAAATATTATAGGAAAATACTTCACAAAGTGGTATAAATCATTAATGCAAGAGTATATGAAGCACTACCTCATAAAGAAATGCAGAATCAAGGGAGATAATCAACAAAGACATGAAGAGGAAAAACAAGAAGAAGAGGAGGAAGAAGAGGAAGAAGAGGAAGAGGTAGAAATTCCACATCCAAAGAATCCATTAAGGTATGTTCAAAAGTTTCATCCAGAAAATCAAATCGTTGGTGACAAGGATTTAGGGGTTTAGACTAGAAGGCAATTCATAAATACACTAGGGCATGCTATAACACACCCCCTACTAAAACCTATCCTCGTTAAGGCTAAGAGGGGGTAGTTACTGTGATGACCCAATCTCCATGGTACAGTTATGGAAATGGGGTCTAAAGATTTTGATAATTTTCAAGTTCTTCAAGACCTAAAACGAATACCATCATTGCATTTGTCTCATCTAAACCTTTCCAATGATATTTTTTTTACTTCGATCTGACTTATGAATTAAAATTTATGACCATCCATAGTTAGGCCTACTATAAGCCTAACACATCATCAAGGGTTGCCACATGGAAATCATAAAACAATCCACATACCTCCTTACATGGAAGCTCATCCATTGTGGCCAACTTCTCGTGGATAAGCGTGCACCTTTAGGTAGTCAGAGGTCGACTTGTTCCATAATCCACAAGGTTTTGATTTCTAACTTGGGCCCTAACCCTAACTTGGCCCCTCGGCCCAACCTACCAAACCCTAACTACCAGTCTTTCACTTGTCACTGATCAACGACCCTGTCCGACTATGCTAACAAGATCTACTAGCCCGATGCCTGACTAGCTCGACAACATTCCTTTGGTTAGACACACCTCACAATGAGATTTGACCTTTTCAACCAACTCTCCCAACCCCTGGCTTCTCATCAATGCTTCTTAGTGATTCTCATATAAGTATGAGACCCCTATGATCAGATGTGTTGTTTAAACCTGTAGATTGCATCTTTGTGATATGTTTGATGAAATTCATGTCTTGGATAGTAGGGGTCCAGTCAAGTCCTTGTTCAAGTAATTACATTTATATCATTATTCTAACCTTTCATTTCTGGAAGTTTCGTGGAGTTCTAGGCAGTGACTTGAGCCCTGGGCGAAAAAGTGGCACATAAATTGGAGTCATAGGCACAAAAATGTTTGGGAAAGCCCCCAGTCGCAGGCATAGCCATGTTGTGGGAGTGACTGGAGGGTCCCAGTCACACTCATGCCCATGTCATGGGAGCAACCAGAGGATTGATGAGGTAAAAATTTATTTTGTCTCAGGGGCTAGTCACCTAGAAGGTTGGATAGCTCTTGGGGGTTTTGCAGTGGGTTTGGAAGGTCTGTGTTGTTGTGTTCCATCGGTTCCACTTCCTTAACTAACACATAGGGAGTTGAATCATATCATAGTAACTCTTCGTCACATGTTTACCCCAGTTGGTTGGTTACTTGGGTAGATGTGGGAGGAGGGTGTTACATTGTCTTCGAATAGAAGATAGGTTCACTCTCATAACTTTCCCATCTAAATTGACCACCATAAGAGTTTGGTATATTGACAGTGGGGTGTCACGTCACATGACATGAGTTAGAGAGTATTTTTCTAGCTACAAAGCAGAGGCGATAGGATTCCAGATACAAATGGATAACAAGTCCAAGTAAACTCTAGTTAGGAGAGGGATAGTCATATTTTAAAGGTATTCAAGCAAGAATATTCATGTTACAGATGTGTTGCACATGCTAGGTTTAGGAATGAACTTGATTTTAGTTTCTTCTCTTCAGAATAAGGGGTATAATGTGCACTTTTGAGAACATAAGGTGTACTTAAAACATCGATATTAGAATTCAGTAAAGGATATTAGGGTGAGAAGCAAAAAATTTTACAAGTTGTAGTTGGATGCTCCAAAGGCATTGGCTAGCACTAGCAGTAGTAGAGATATGGGAGAGCTATGGAATAGGAGGATGAGTCATATCCATCTTGGAGCACTTAAGTTTCTTAGAGAGATTGTGACAGGTGCCCCATAGGTAAGTACAAAGCATGATGACGCGTGTAGAGGGTGCGTACTTAGGAAGTTTGCAAAAGAAACATTTCGAAGGAGTGAAAATAGATACAAGGGTGTTTTAGACTTAATACATTATGATATTTGTGGTCTAATGTCCACAAAGGCTCTAAGGGGTTACAGGTATTTTGTGACTTTCATTGATGACTTCTCTAAGAAGACCTGGATTTACTTCTTGAAGACCAGAGACGAGGTCTTTAGTTTCTTCCAAGAGTTCAAGGCTCTTGTGGAGAATTCGAAAGGAAAGAAGATTAAGGTTATTCAGAAAAATAATGGGGGAAATTCCATTGAGAAATCCTTCAAGTATTTCTTTGCTAAGGAGGGAATCAAGAGAGAGTGGACAACTCTATACAACTCACAATAGAATGGGGCTGCATAAATTAAGAACAAAAAAATAGTTGGAATAGTGAGGGTCATGTTGTACGCTTAGGATATGCCTAAGTATCTTTGGGTAGAGGCATGTAGCACAACTATTTACATTATAAATAGGGTTTCACACAAGGTTTTGGGAAAAATGACACATGCGGAAGCATTTACAGGGAAGAATCTAGAAGTTGGGAATTTTAGTAGTATCGCATATTGTCATGTTCTAGATGAAAAATCACCAAGCTAGATGCAAATTCAGAGTAGGGATATTTTGTTAGGTACCAAAAAATGTTCAAGGAATACATGATGTATATTCCATGGAGTAGGAAGATCATCATGAGATGAGACGTAAATTTCTAGGAGGAGAAATCCTTTAGGAGATCTTGCGATTTTCCAATAGTTGATTAGAGTCAACAAGTATAAGCTATAAGGGTTGTATCTTAGGCTCATGGCATTAGTACCAATCCAATGAATAATATATGCACATGTACAAGTGGGGAGGAGAGTTCGTAATGTATGGAGAAACATTAGGATGAGGAGCTTGAAGCTCCACCCACCATAAGTGGGAGAAGGAATCATGAGGTGCTTCAGATGTTGAGAGATGCATAGGAGTTTATGGGATATCCTAGATTAAGCACCAGGGACAAGAGACCATTAGAGAGATATTCAAGGTGCAAGGTGTTGATGCGTGAGCTCATTGACAATGAGCCTTCTAGTTATCAGAATGATGCACAACATCAGGTGCGGTAGGATGTTATGATGTAGGAGTACAACTCCATCATGCTGAACGATTTTTGGGAGGTGGTACTTAGACTATTGGATAATGCAGTGGTTGGTTCCCACTGGATCTATAAGATCAATCACGTTTTAGATGATATCATATAGAAGTTCAAGGTAAGTTTTGTGGCAAAAAAGTTCTCTTAGAAAGATGGAATAGATTATGAGGATAAATTTTCTCCCTTGTCTAGGTATACTTCCATTGGGGTCGTGATCTCATTTGCAACATAGATGGGATAACAGATCCATCAAATGGATGTCAAGACAATGTTCCTGAATGGAGTTATCAAAGAGGATGTGTACATCGAATAACCAGAGGGTTTTGAGATGCATGGGAGGGAGACACATGTATATGAGTTGAAGAGAGCATTATATAGACTCAATCAAGTTCCAGAAGCATGGCATGGTTGTATTGAAAGGTACTTGCAATAGATGGGTTTCTAACGAGTGGTAGATTCAAACCTATACTATGTTATGGTTGAAGGTGAACCACTCATTCTCATTTTCTATGTGGATGATTTATTTTTGACTATGTCACTAGGGATCATAAAGGACTATAAGAAGGACTTAGCAACAGAGTTCAAGATGAAGGATTTGGGGTTGATGCATTATTTTATGGGACTCAAGGTGTGGTAGACAAATGGGGAGATCCTCCTTGGTTAAGGGAAATATACTATGGATATCTTGAAGAAATTCAGGATATTGGACTAAGACCCTTGTTGTTGAAAATGCAACAAGATGATGGAGCTTAGTGAAAAGAAGTCGCCTTCATTAAGTGGGCCCGCAGGCTATTTTTGGCGCAAAGTCTATTTCTAGACTATGTCTATTTTTAGACATATGGATCATGGTATATGAGTTGCAGGATGCTATTTATGGATGATTGGTCATGTTGGTAAAAATAGATGGAATTCTATTTTTAGACATATGGGCGGAGTCTATTTTTAGACTGCCAGTCTAAAATAGAACAATCGAATATTATTAGCTCTTAATAATATTTGGACTATAAACATTATCTTATCCTCTTGCAGCACTTCAGTTCGAGCTACAGATGTGGCACATGCAACTCCCAAAAGGAAATACGCTTTTCTTATGGGTTAGTTGAGCTATTGCATGAAGGACTTCAGTTAGAACTCAAGTGATTGAGTTTTGGTGGAGTTGATTGAGGAGTTGGTGGAGTTGTGTTCAGTTTGACTTAGTTGAACTAGTTGTATTTAGTCTAACTGCCAAATACACTAGTGATGAGTGGTGTGAATTAATTATTAATTAATTCACTAATTAATAACTCATAAATCAACTAAAGAATACATCAGTTAACTCAGTGCATGGACAGTTCAGTGGAGACAAGTGTTAGAGGTGGGTGAAAGGGTGAGTCTACTATTAGTTGTGACTATAGTTGTGCGTGAGATTTGCACAATCATTGATTGAGATTGCCAATGAGGATTGTGCAGTACAAGCCAAGGAATTCGAACTTGGATCAAATCTATTCTCAACAATGATTGCGCAGTGGAGGCAGGAAAACAGCAGAGGAGATTTGAACTTGTGACTTGATTCACATCTGAGCTAGTTTGTGTGTAACAGGTGGAGATAGTACTGAGTACTTGTGAGGAGTATTGTACTATGTATTGTTACATGTTCTCTATCATCATAATATACAGATAGTTGAGGGGTTTTCAGTTGTATGCTTTCCCCAGTACATATTGTGTTGATATGTGTGATTGATGTTTCAATGTGCGCATGCAATTGTTTCTTTAATTCTGCAAATTGATAATCAACGTAGAGGAGGTTATGTATTATGCATGCATTCCACAAATAATGTATAATTTGGATAATCTCTGTGAATAAGTGTCATATTATTCAAAATTTCTACATGGTATCAGAGCTAACTGATTTGTAGAAAAAGTTCTACATAGTATCAGAGCTAGCTGATTTGTAGAAAAAGTTCTACACGTTCCACCGATGCAATTGATCACAATCACGTATCTCAATAACCCTAGGCCGTTTGGTGAGCGCTCTGTCGTGTTGGCCGATTATGATTCTGCAATACAATGTGGGTCGTCGATCTACGTGCTTGATCGACGATACACGTTGAGTTTGCCAATCACCATCAAAAGTTCCACATAGTCTGTGCCGATATCCATCGATTGCGATCCACTGGATATGGATTGTTGATCGCCCAGATCTGATGGCTCTTGTGCATTCATTTCTCAAGCCTCCACTGCTCTATTTTTTTTACTACTTTCTACTATTTTTCGCCTCCTAATAGTGTTTTTATGCCTGTTTGAAGGTTTTTCTCTTGTGATTATTTTGATCTTTGGCATGATTTTACTAGCTTTTGAAGACTTAGAGATCATATCTAGATCCATTTGGATAAGGACCCGATGCAATTATATATTTGAGAGCAATCTTTTGAAGTCTGGGTTATGGCCAAAGTGAAGCAGAGGAGATGTGGCTATGAGAGCTGAAACAGGGGACATTTCTGCTAAAAATAGCAGCACTACACCTCAGGGGCTAACAGTAACCACTAACCACTTTTGGAGTTCAGGACCTAGCCTTCCTGATGCTCAGAGAGGGTACCCTTTATATGATGTAGCTTTGTTTGTTTGAATATTAGGCTAGTTATAAAATTTCAAGGGTGGTTTTGATTTGTATTAAAGGTTGGGTGGTGGAACCCTTGAAATAGATGGATAGAATGATGTCTCTAGACCATTGGGCATATGGAGTCAAAAGAAGGGCAACATACTAGATCAACTCACTAAAGGGAATGTTCGAGGGGAAAGATAGCAGAGTAGAGTGCAGGTCGTTAGGCAAGAGGGATGGAAAAGGTTTTAACCAGGGTGAGAGAGCAATTAAGAATTCTCATAATAGGATTGAAATGAAGAACATGGGGGTAATCAGAAACAAAGAGAAATTAAGAATCCTTTGCTATAGAATAAAAGAAACAACCTAAACTAAGGAGCAATTAAGAATTCCTTAACTTATATTATTTGAAGAAAACATATATTTGCCTAATTGTTATAGCAGAGTGTAATTAAACAAATTCTAATATAATACTTCTAGTTATGGTATTCATATCTAGATAAACAATATGGAAAAATTTAAGAAATAACAACAACGTGAGAAAATACTTGTCTATACTTTGCTCTACACATGAATCCTTTAAAATATATGGTCTTTGTTCATCGATCCAGCTTGTTGGCTCAATCAATGCTCCAATGGTTTTATAGTATTTCGATCAAGAAATATATAGAATTGTCTAAGAATCCAACCTATATACTTCAAATTGTGAAGTATTTATACTAAGGTGTTATTACAAATATCTCAAACTAACTTGAGATTTAATCTAGGAATTACAAATATCTTCTCGTAGAAAGATAGAGATAGCTAATGAACTGCTTTCATGTTGTCCCTTTTATTGTGGTGTTGCTGGCTATTATGGTTTGATTTTAGCTCTTTATGCTCTTTTCTCTTAAATTTATCACGTTGGAGGCTTTATTTACTTTTTTCTTTTGTATGATACTCTTTGTCACTCATACTCTTTGACTCGGATGACCTGTCTTTATCCTTTCTGTCTCTTCCCTTTTATTGTTACAATTAACCTTTTACTGTGTGTTTCAATAGTAAATTCTTGTGTTTTTTATGTGTCCCAGCTTCGAGAAGTGGATTTTGATCAAGTCTCAGTAGGTTTTCTTCGTTTGTCCTCTAACTGCATCTCTAGTCTAGCTCCTCTGTTTTGAATGTCCCTGTTTTGTCTAGTTGTCCTCTTCTCGGCTCTGTATGTGACTATCTTCATCTTCTGTTCCTTGTAATGGTCTTCTTCATTTGAATATTAGTTTTTAACATGTTTCTGGTCCGAGTCTTAGAGTAAACAGGTTCTGCGACTAGTATCAAAACTGTTTATCCAAGCTCTGGCTTCTATTGATAACTTGAAAAATTCAACAATAATTGAGAAAGCACTGGCCTGCATGGAAGGGCGCATGATGTTTCTCTGGTAGAGGGTTGCTTAGGAAAGGGTCATAGTAGAGTTTTTGATGTATTTGGAGGTGAAAAATCATCACAGAGATGCAGGGTGGCATTGGAGGGTTTCATGGGCTTATACAATTTAAATGAGCAAAAGGCTTAAAAGCACGAGTTTTCACAATTTAAAACTTTAACAGGAAAAGTTTCGAAATATGGCATGAAATTCATATTTATGAAGGTTGGGTAGTTTATCGGAACAACAAGGAAGCGGTTTTGATATTTGTCGCACCTTTTTAGTAGCGTGGGCAGTTTTGAGGAGGGGTCACCCTATCTACGTCAGGGCTTGACACGTAGACATTGTGGGTCGAGGGAAAACCACCTTATCGGGCGAGTAAAGGTAGTCCATCAGACGTGACCAATATATCTTTAGGCTATTGGATGTGGGGGATTTCGATCAGATGGTAGTCGGGCAGAAGAGATGCGCGGGGGAATGAACGAGAGTTGATGTGGGGCCCAAGGGTTTAATTACGGTAGTTTGGGATTAGTCACAGGTTTAAAGTGATCAGGTTGGGCTTAATGAGGGATTAGGGAGTTGGGTGAGGTTAACAAAGGGGTTAAATTAAGTTTACTGGGATTAGGTAAACTAAGTAATGTTATATCGGGATAAGGGATAGTTTATATAGTTTTTATTAAAACTAAGGGGTGGGGTATTTACATAGGGGTTTAATTATTATATGAGAAAAGGGTTATAGGGGGTTATATAATAAACTTAGTAATAAATATGAAAATGTGATGGCGGAATGGACTTTCCCTTAGTCAAAAGGGTAAAAGGCATGCGATTGCGCATTTAGCTTCATACTTAGGATAAAAATATTTTAGTTGGTTTTTAAGCAGATAGGGATTTGCTTGGGGGGTTTTTTCTTTTCTTAGGTAAAAGGTGTTTAAACCTTAAGAAAATGGTTTTTCTTAGGGGGATGAATGGAAATGGATTATATGAAGGGGGGATGATTTTATGAAGGGGATTCTAGTACCTGTGTCCATAAGTCATAAAGTCAAGGGTCCGGTCTCTCCAAAAGTCAGAGAAATGCTCTAAGCTTCTTTGACTTGTAGGTTTAAAAGTACTTAGAATATACTTGTGTATAGGAAATTAGTAAGTAGAGGGGAAAAGTGAATGAGGGGGAAGTTAATCACATGAACTTGTAAAAATTTTCCTTTACTTCTATAGTTGACCATACATGTTGAAAGATGTATCTAAGAATGATATATGTGCTTTGATCTAAGTATCTTTGTAGTTCAGCAACCTTTCATCTACTTACCCATTTCTTACTTCTAACATATTTTCTTCATTTCTTAGGGTGCGTTTAGGCTAGCAAACCCTTATTCATCTATTTTTCTTTTGAAAATTAATCTATCTATTCTAACCTTATATCATCCAAGGGCTTAGATTAAGCTTATGAGCTCCTTTTATTTTATCTACCTAACTATGATCTGCCAAGATTAAACTGTTTGATTACCATGGATTGTGGCATGAATAATAAGTTGCACACAATCATTATTAAGCATGAAACATAAATAGTAGTGGCATCTAGACTTGCACACTTTCATGGTCTTTTTGCTTTTGGGGTTTATATATTTTCATCTTTTTTGACCTTCTCTTATTCTTTTTGTTCTTTGATTTTTCGTTTAGGACATACCCTCTTAACATTTTTTACTTTTTATAATATGAAAAACATTTGCATAAAGCAAAGGTATGTACAATATTACAAGGCTTAACCTTAGTCATTCAAAATTATGACTCCTATTGGTATAGGAACCTAACACACACCACTTTTACTCATCGTCTTATAAAATCGTAACATAATGGTAGAGAAATTCCTTACCTGGGCTTCCTAGTTAGATCTTCACTAGCATATGTTTCCCATGCTGCAATAATTTCTTAGGCTCAGGAGTCCTCTTTAGTCCTTGTTACACTAAAATCTGTCACCATGACTATCTGTAGTTAATATGGCTCCATTAATAGTCATATTATCCTCCTTGTCAAGCCTGATACCTCTGC
>APFE030568207.1:0-37920 GCA_000404065.3 Pinus taeda
AGTATGTCGCTCTTGAACATGGCACTGTTTGCATTCGTGTCTGGGTGGGGACATCTCATCTCATTTCACATTTGCCTCCATGGGTTTGGGTTACCCTATTTGACTATTCATCTGCTCATTGTCCTGTCGTTACAACCTCTGATCACTTGACATCAAATACTGCCAAATCCATCATTGTGCCACCGATATGTTCAAGAGAAGTTGGCCTCTACAAGTATAACCTCCCTCTGATATTTCACCCAAAACATATTGTCTCTTTCCGTCTCGTGTCGATGATGTGGGAAACATTATGGCCCACCTTCGATAAAGATCACTTCCTGTCGACTTCAGCTCACTATCCAGGAAAGTTGTCTAGAGACTCCCTTCAGGTACCTTGGAGCTTGCATGCCTTAATGGCAGGTTCTTCGTGTTCGACGCGAGGTTTTCATCATTGACCTCCGATCGGATGATTCTACAGGTGTTTGACACCGGCTCATTTATTCGCATGCCGTGGATTGTACCTATAGTACCTTGAGGACCATCGTCATTATTGGTGGCCCCTCTCGCGTCTATTAACAGCTTTCATCATTGGCTGGTAATCAGACGATGTTCAAGCATGTTCGACTTCGACTCCTATATTCACATGTTTGGACTTGTACTTTGTTCGGGTTTGGATGGAGCGCAAGACCCTAGTTCTAGTCCATTGTGGGCCAGGTTGCGATTTTGTGGATCATTATTACATGACTCATTGATGGATGGCTGCGCCCATACCTGAGTCTTTTAGGATGGCTGCGACCATACCTTTTATCATCATGGTCTTTTTAGTTGGGTGGCTGCGTCCATACCACAGACCTTCTTCGTATGTTTTTTGGATGGCTGCGCCCATGCCTAGACTACATGTAATTGAAATATCAGTTGTATCTACGTGCAGGTTCTTCCTGGTGGTGTTCTGGTCCAGCAGTTTTGTAAAGCATTTCACCCCTCCCACTCTCTCGGGCTTCATGCTTTAGGGGGCATCTGTTACACAGTAAATTGTCACCGTCTCCCTGTCAGTCTCCCTAGTGTGTCATGAAATCAATCCATCATGCTCATGCTCTCTGAAATGGCCAAAAAACCCTCTTTGCCTAAGTTTATTGGATCATCGCGACTGTTATTGAAATAACCGCGCTGACTGGCGGAGGATAGTGTAATTGGTGCGCTGCCAGCGCGGAAGCACACGAGTTTTCCACGTTGGTCGAATTTCATGGCCAGTGCACCCTCCGCTTGTATTAGATCGCGCTGACCAGACCTCTTCTGTTATTGAGATGCAATGCCAGCACACCAGCTCAGTTATGCACCCGCGCTGATCCCGTTTGGGCGAGTTTGTTCTAACAGCCAGCCTTCCAGATGACTCCAGACTTGGTTGTTGACTTTGTAAAGTTCGCCCTCCCTTCTATGGCATTTCTGTTTGCCTAATGACCCACCTTTCTTGGGGATAAGCTCATCCTTTCACTATTCATGGAGACTACTTCTCCTATATAAGCCTCCACCATTGCCATGAGCAGCTAGTTTGGAACATATAGACTTTGACATAGAGGAATTCATAGTGCATTAGTGCTGCTCTTAATAGGCATTTGGTGTGTTGAGTGTGGATTGCTAGAGAGCTTAAGGAAGGTTATCAAGTTTGTTGCCTTGTGTGAGAGAGAGAGTTGTTTGTCTTGGGAAGATCTACCTTCAAGGGTGAATCCTTATGAGACTTGCTGGCTGGACCCTCCAGATAAGGACTCAGCGTCAGAACATTGGTTGTACCTTTCTTTGTTTTGACTAATAAAAGATAGATGACTACTGTTATGGTTCCATTCTCATTTGTCTTATGATGGTTAATGTGAATTACATCCTTTCTGATTGATGTATAGTTGCTTTTACTAGATTTTATGCTTGTGTTTGTCTTCTCTTTGCTTGTGCAGGTGTCCGCCCACGAGGATAGTGGAGGATTGTGACCAGCTGGAGCGAAGGAGCGAGAGCGGCATCTCTTCGTCAAACATAGCGCTGGAATCCAAGTAGGTGTCCATTACCCACTTTGTAATTACAATTAGGAATTTGCATAGTAGCATTGATTGATTGTTGCTAGACCCGTTCTGGGCTAGTAGGGATCGCCTCTATCCGTAGAGGGGATTTACCTCTCCAACACCCTCATTCTCTCACTTCATTTTCTCCCTCTGTTTACATTCTCATCTACCCATTCCATATTTCTCATATCCCTAAACAACTAAACCTAAATCCCTAATCCCATTATCTCAAACCCTAATTGCTATTCCTAAACTCTAAAAATCATCCTCTGAACCCTTCTATTCCTCAAAAACATGTTAGCAACATTCCTAAATCCCTCATGCACACTCCCTCCACAGTGCCTCATACATTCATATCCTTGGCAGCAAAAACCTAAAGACACCATAAAATCTCTTCATACTCATATAAGTAAACTCAAACATTGGCAAACATGGAGTCAAATTCTTCCTATGATAGAGATGAGGAGACAATCAATGATTCTTCTAGAAAAATGCATGCACCAAGGAGGCCTCACAAGGGTGGAAAACATAACCGGGAGGAGCCTACTTCACTTGCTGAGTTGTTGGCATGTCCTCTTGTTGTCACATGCTTTCAACACCATTCTTGTTATCAGTTCTATGAGATGGTGGAGAGAGTTAAGTACCATCATGAGCTGGCTAAATTATTTGTGCTCCATCTTCATAATGGCCAATTCACTTTGCCAGGTGTGACATTCACCTTGACACCTGAGACTATTGCTCAAGCAACTGACATTCCAAATGTAGGTGAGCAGTGGAATAAGAGGCAGCTAATAAATAGAGATCATTATGAGCCTTACATCAAGGCTAGTTTTTAGAGACATATTAGTAGAATTTTTCCTTTCAAGTATCTTTAGGACACATATGCTCCCTTGATGAAACTCATAATTAAATATTTCAGCTGTGAGGGCAGATTTTCTCATCTGTATGCCTACATATAAGATTGTTGATGCACTTTACTAGGGTGAGGATGATGAACCTCCCTTATTTCATTTGCCGGAACATTGAGAACATGACCACCCTAGTGCAAAAGAAGCCTCCTTAACAGCAATATAACAACATATATCATTTTGCACTAATCAAAATTGTGGTCTTTTATCAGCTTGGTTTACTGAACATCTCATGGGAGGATTTCATTGCACATGAGGTCTTTAAAGGTGATCAAGTACCCCCAGCAGCTTTTCATGAGGCGGGAGGGCCTTCACATCAGCAGGAGTTTCATGAGACACAAACCGCTAGTGTGCCAGTGTTTGTCACATATCAAAAGGGCACTAGAAGGTTGTTTGCAGCAGCAAAACGAGTACTATCTCCACCCGGGGTGGAAGGGGTCTCGTTTCCTCCATCAGCAGAGTAGGTACAGGACAGGGGTAAGCAGCCCTTGCATGATGAGGTACTTTCAAGAGGTCATGAGACAAATTTCATCCTCATTCAGGATGAGGACACTGATTTGGGCTCACAAATCTCAAAGCTTAAAGAGATCATTCAGGAGCAGCAAGATGACATTCAGCATTTGTCTCTCAACCTGGAAAGAACCAAGTGGATCATTAATTATTTGGAGCAGAGGAACAAATAGCTAGAAGATCAGCAAACCATCATGGAGCTCCAAAACATAAGGGCAAACCAGCAAGCTTCCAAGAGGAGGAAAATCAAATTGACCACACTTGAGCAAGATATTCAAGCTGGTCGTGAATCTTGGCTTGAGAGGAAAAACCCGCACCTAGAAAGGATGCTAGAGAAGGCCAACAATCAGAAAAACATGTTGAGGAACATGGCATACCACTAGTTGTCAAGAAATATGGTGTGCAAAGCAAGAATCAGAAATTTGAAGGCCAAATAGAAGAAAGCCATGAGGAAGATAAAAGAGAAAAATAGACTCCAGATCTTGGCTAAGACTTCCTTAGCCTAACACAGCACTTGATGAGCAACACTCAGCCCAAATTTCAAGAAATTTGGGAAACGTTTTGCAATTTTGAAATTTTTGGCCTAAAAAACAGGTTTTTCTGCCCAATGCGTCACGCCACTTGGCGTGTGCTTTTTCTAGAGACCTCCTTTTGAGGAAAACTTAGAATTTTTGGACTTGTCATGCAAAAATATGAATGCCCTCACATGGCCAAGAAATTTTGACAGGTTTTGAGCTTCCAAAAAGGTCAAAAACACCTCAAAAATGACCTTTCTACCGCTTTTTGGACACACAAGAAGTAGTGTTGGGAGAACTCCATTTTGGATGGGCAAATGGAGGCCAAATTCAGAAATTCCACTTGTTTGGGAAAGTAGACAGGTAGGCCTTTCCAACAAGCCCACTTGGAGAAAATTGGGTGCAAGCAAAGGCCTCTAAAATCAGCTGCAAAAAAGTGCTATGCATAGGGAAATCAGCGCGGCGCATAGGGTGAAATTTGCTCATTTTGGCCAAAAAACTCTATTTTTCACCTAGTTTCTTCATAGTTTGACTTTTCTCTTTATAATAGTCAAAATAATGATGTAATTTAATGTGAATTGATGGATTTTTATGTAATTATGCTAAATTTTCACTCATAGAGGTAGATTCATCATGAAAAAGTAGTTTGCAACTGAATGAATCAGTTTCCTAGGTTTTAGAGGCATGTTTTTCCACTACCTACTTTTTAGTTCTTAGCTTAGATCTTGTTGAAATAGCTCCTAAACTCATGAACTCAACCCATAAATCCTAGCATGAGTTGTTTGATGCCTATCTCTAGTAGTTTTTTAGTCATTGAAAAAGGTTGGACTCTTGTGAATGCTTTGAGCATTATTGTACATTCCTTTTCAGCAATTTGGAAAAGGAATTGACCAAGGTTTGTAGCACTTTATGAGATTCTTGTGGTATATTGATTTGGTATTATTTTTTCTTTTGTAATTGCAAGTTTTATATGTGATTTATGTATGCCATTATCTCTCTTTGCTTCATCTTAACTAAATCAAACAAGGATAAAGGTAGAATACATTGAAATTGCAGTGCTCTACCTAGGGTTGGTTTAGTTATTTATGTTTTTAGTTGTTGAAGAGGATCCCTGAGTCTTTCATGCCCTCTTCAACTCCTCACCAGTCTAAAAGCTCTCCATCTCACTCAATTTGAAGTGCTAAACCATTTGCCTACCTCGCCCCATAGAGATCTCTACAAAAATGTGTCCATTCCCCGAACCCAAATTTGCCTTTCACAATTGAGCCAACAAACCTATTTTAAATTCAATCAAACACCTCTGTACACATACCTAGAGTAAAATAAGTCATTACATTAGTCATCTCAAGCTTCATTGGCCATATTTTTTGAGATTGACAAGCAGAGGGCCCTCTCCCGACCTAGTAGGGCTAGCTACCAAGTTAAGCGTGGTTTGATGTTACCCTAGATCTTGCCTTTCTTAGCTTGAGGTAGATTTAGGCCATAAAAGAAGTACTTGTAGTTACCCAAACCTTCAATTTTGAAAGATAGATTTCTTGAGATGGAATACAAGCAACTTTTTGTACTTTATGGTCTAAAGAACTAAATAAAACATGCAGAAAGTAACTGATTGGTTTCAACCCTTGTGTAAAGCGAATGTTTAACCATTTACTTTCGGATGGATATAAGCTTGAAATGGTGATAAAAAACATTCATTCATACAGTGAATTGGCAATTTGAACTAGGAAATAGATAATAAAAACAGTAAATAAACTAATCAACAATGCATCCTCATTACTTTCAACCTTACTCTATTTAAAAACAAAGTCGTTTCCTTTATGAAATGGATTGGAGAATCAAGACTGCATAATTGAATTCTAACATTATGCTACTGATAAGAACTAAAAGAAATCAAACTACAAGAACTCAACCTAAGTTACAAACACTGCTAAAATCAAATGATGAAATTAAAACTGAACAGAAAACAAATGAAAATAAAACCTCCTTCAGTGCAGGGGCCCTCTGCAACTAACTGGGTTGAGCTGCTAACTAGTTGAAAATACTCTTTCAAACGATCCTTGGTCAACACACGACTTTATATTATAAACATTCAACTGAGAGGGGTTGGATGTTTTTGATGTATTAAGCTCAGACTTGCAGCTCTGTAATTTTAACTGTCTTTTGAGGAAAATTAGCTATAGATGGTCTACACGTATCACAAAAGAACTATGTAAATGTTTGATCAGCTATAGGTGACTTGAATTTGAGCAAGATGGTTGCACAGAACTGTTAACATAGGTGGCTGATCCGAGTTAATGCTGCAACATAACTGTTGGATTTATTAATTAACCATGAAGAGTGGACAAAGAGTCATATTACTCCTAGATTTCATATGTTTGACTCCACCTTTGATTGTGGTCTTGGGCTGGCTTTTTTATTGATCTGGGCTAGGTGACTAGGATAGAATCCATGTCAAGAAGATTCTAGAGATGCCCATGTGGCCAATTTCTTCGTTTGACACCTGGAACCTGCCAAACCACAGAAGTAGCTATGGAACACATAGTTAGCTGTAGAAGAGGCTATGTTTGGTAGCTAATTTGAAAATACTTATTCAAATAGAAAAAACATAAAAGTATAACATGTCAATCATTTAATATCCTCCTTAAGACAAAATCTATCATTTATCATTGATGGGGATCTGTATTCTTATGGAAAAGCAAGGGAAAGAAGTGAGAAAAGTTGTCAAGGAGAAGGTAATTCTGAGGTTCAATATAATTTCAAACATACATCATGTGGTGAACCTTGAAAGGAGAATTCTAAAGAAGATCAACTTAAAATTTAGCTGAATTTACCTAATGGAGCATTGTCACCTAATGAAAAAGATTTAGAGGTTTAGGCTAGAGAAGTGTTTCGGCATCATTAAAAAAAGAAGTTGTTGCTAACTTGTCTGCAATACATCCCTATTGTGATACCTCATTCCATGTACGTGAGTATATCGTAGCTCATCTACATACCTTCGGGTATATAGGGTGGTGTTACAGTACATAAATTATATGGGAATGCTCTCACTATGCTGTTTTGCATTAGACAATGCTTATATGGATTGGGCCTCCACGTACTTATGGGTATATATGGGAGGACAACACTAGGTTGCTATCCATCCTTAGGTAACTGAGTTGGCTACCTTGTACACTATGATACACTGAACAAAGCATTTGGGGAGATTGTCTGCCCGTACTTCTTGGTTCGCCAGGAGGTATTCTACAGTTCACAGTTGCTTCGTAAGCCTTTTGCCTAGATTATCCCTCTTTTGTTTTGTTATGTTACTTTGATTAAAATAACATTAATTGACTACAGATAACATCCTCCACACTCACTCCTTAGTTGATCTTAGGTTGAAACATATGGCGAAAAATCTGGAGTCCACCGATCAAGGAATTCCTTTTGATGGGAATCCTAGTCCTTTTCCTCCTTTCAGAAATATTAGTGCTCCTCATATGGCTACATTATCCCTACCGAGACTTACCATTGGCTTTCCAGTATGGTTTTTTTCAACCTCCTTGGTTCAAAATGTTGTGATTTCTCTGCAATCAAGTACTCCTCCAACTGGACAAAATCAACCTCCAGTTGATCCTAAAGTTGGCCATTTTCCTTCTACCTCAGTTGTTTCTTCCTCCCCTTATTCCTCTTCACCTGGTGAAAGTATTGGTACTAGTAACCAAGTGGCTAAGAAGAAGAAGAAAGGGAAGAAGAAGAAGAAGAAGCAAATTCAGCAGAGGGGAAACCAAGCAACCATTGCTTTGAATGCAACATATAATGAGAAATCATCCATCAAGTCTCACAAAGTTTGATATCCATGTAAACTTTGTGTGGGAGAACATCTTCTTCGAAATTGTTCTAGTATTCCTCAGATCTTAGAAGAATGGTCTTCCCATTCACATCATCTTGTGTCATCAACTTCTGGAGATCATGCTGGTGACACACCATCAACTAGTGGTACCCAAGTTCATGGAAATAAGGGTAAAGTTAAGTTTCCTTGTAGTTTATGTGAAGGGAATCACCCCATTCACCTTTTTCCCTATTTTGATGAGGCGAAAAAAGTGTTGGATAACCGTCATGCTTCTCTGTAGCGACTTCCATCTGGTTACAGGAGACTATCCCTTAATCCTTCACTAGTTGATAAAGTGGCTGACCAAAATCAACCATTGGTCGAACCCACTCTCTCTGAAAGTGATTCCTATGAGTCTATACCTGACCTAAATCAATAGGTCGAGGTAACAGTTGACCTGATTTCACCTTCAGTTAATCATACCTTTCCTGAAGAGAGTGAGTATGATACCACTTAGGTTCTTTTTGTTTCTTTAGATTCTAATGAGCTTGGGGGAAATCCTCTTGTTCCATCAATACATGAGGAAAATTCTCCCATTCTCATAACTCAAGGGGTTAATTCTCCCGTTTCTACAGTACCCCCTCCAAGTAGTCTGGTCACCTCCTTTGATTGGAATCGACTGGCAGGATTCTGTCTTCCTTCTTATGTGCCTTTCTAGATCATAGTACAAGTTTGTAATATGATTGTATTGAGCACTATTATAGATGAAAGTGCATCAGTGAGTATCCTTTCCTCAACTGCTTGGCAAGTGCTCGATTCACCACCACTTGTGCCTATTACCCAGAATCTGTTGGATTCTAACAGAGGAGCCAATCAACCATTAGGGATCCTCCCTCATTTGCCTATTACTTTGGGAGGAAAAATTGTTTATCTGAATGTGATGGTAGTCCCAGGCCCTTTAGATTACAACTTACTTCTAGGGCGTGACAATGTTTATGACATGGGAGCTATTGTTTCCACACTCTTTTGAGTGATGTGTTTCCCGCATGAAGGTAGAATTGTCACCGTTGACCAACTTTCATTTCCCATTCCAAATATTGCTTCCAGTAAACCATCTTCCCTAAATAGTCCTTTTGTACCAATGGTATCATCCCCGCCATGAGTAAATTATGTGGAAACCTGTTCCATGCCTATGTCAACTGATCATCAATTCAGTGATGTTGTACATTATGTACTGAGGACATTGGAACCAGATCTTGGTTTCCTTGATACAGCTCCCTTCCAAAGAATTGTTCTCCCATCAGATGAGAATATCTTGGAAGTCATGACCTCATATGGGTCGTGATCAAGAAATATAAGGATAGTTCTTTTACTGTGTCAACCTCATTGAAAAAATGAAACAACTCCAATGAGGATAGTTCCTGGTATTGTGTCAACCTCATTAAAAAATGAAACCAAATATATGATGATAGTTCTTTTACTATGTCAACTTCATTAAAAAATGAAACATCTCCCGCGAGGACAATCCCTGGTCTTGTGTCATCCTTATTAAAAAATGAAACAAGGGTCTATGAGGATAGTTCTTTTACTGTGTCAACCTCATTAAAAAATGAAACCAAGGATATGAGGATAGTTCCTTGTCTTGTGTCAACCTTGTTATAAAATGAAACCAAGGATATTAGGATAGTTTTGCTTTGAAAGATATTAGGCTAGTTGTGAAGTCTAGGAGTTTTGTTTGAGTTTGGGTGGTGAATTTCAATAGCAAACGGGTAAGACTGAGTAGTTTAGGCCATTGGGCTAATGGAGTCAAAGAAAATGGCTTAATTGAACATGGTTTCTTAACAAAGGATGGTTTCACAGGGCAAGATGGTCAAACAGGGAACAAATAAAGACTTGGGATAGATGGAAATGGCTCAAAATGGGTGAAGGGCAATTAAGAATCCTTCAGCCTATTTAAAGAGAGAACTTTGAATGATTACTAATAAAGAGAAGTTAAGTATTCTTTAATAAATAATCAAAATGAAAGAACTAGGAAACAGGAGGAATTAAGATTTCACTATTTATCCTAATTTAGAAGAAAACATAGAGAATAATAATGATTGAAAACAGAGTGTAATCAAGCATATTCCGAATTACTCTTTTTCCTTTATAATTCAGATATGAAACATAGATGATATAAGAAACAAGGAAAACTTTAAAACACAAGCTATAGGGACTTATTGATCTGGTGTTTGATTCAAGAAATCTGTGGAAAGTTCTTTGCATTAATTCTTTATCCAGCAAGCCATACAAAGTTGGTCCAACAGCACTTTATTCCAAAATAATCAATATTACAGCAATGTCTAAGAATCCACGCTCAATACTCCAATTGAGGGATTATTTATACAAAAAAATTTACAAAAAATATCTCATAACAGAGTGAGATATATCTAGGATGACCAAGAATAAGTTACAAGAAAATAGAGACAACTAGTCTCGAAGATAGGTGAAAGGTAAACTGATGTTGTGCTGTTCATATTCTTGCTGAGTGTGCTCAAGGCAGGCCCTATGATTTGGCTTTTTGTTGTCTTCCTTAGTAACTCTTTGCTGGCTGCCCTATTTTGACCTATACTCTTTACCTATTCTGATACACTTTGACCTGTTTGATCTCTGTTCATATTTGTTCATTTTTACCCCAATAAAAAACCAAAATTTACATTTTACCCAAGATAAATTTACAAAATTTCCAACATGTCTTCCCACCATTTTGGCTCAAACAATCTGTGCTTCTAAAGTTTGCTTAGGGTCTCATCAGTTTCTGTATATTTGAAAAAGGTAGGCTGGATTGGGAACAAGTGCTTCATCTCATTCTCAACATAGAACAAGTTCTCCAAGCTGTCATAGAGAACTTGGCCTGTGGGGAGTGCCTTTATTCCTGATGCACTTGTTGATGAACTAGCTTGATTGCCAGCATATTTATTCAATTTATCTACATAATCTCTATGCTTCATTAATCTTTCATTAATTAGTAAAGGACTTGGTAGCCCTTTATTTTGTAAAATAGCAAACTTCTTCATGAAAGCATTGATCTCTACCTGCATATCATGACATCTTCTCTCTAAATTCTGCATCAAAATTTTCTTGGTTAGCACCCTTTTGATTTCCAAAATGGTTTCTGTTCTATCTGTGAAGCCAAGTTCTTCCAGTTGTTCACTATTCTTGGTATTCAAAAAATGTATGAGCCTGTTGGCTTCATAAAGCATTTGTCCTAATTGTGCTTTTGTCTTTTGAATTTCTTCTTGTATTGTGTTCACTAGATCAATCAGCTCAAAAATTACTTGAATGGATGGCCAAACATCATTTATGGATTGAGTGATGTTGGCCCAAAACATTTTCTTGATTTCTGCCAGAGGCTTGTCAAAAGTGAGATCTTTTTCTAATGTTTTCACTTTATTTTCTAATGCTTTAATCTCCCTTATTTTTTCCACAACGTTTATCTTTGAGAGATCATAATTTTTTTTCCATCTTAGCAAACTGTTCTTTTACCTGTTTTAATTTTGAAACTTGTAGTTTCATGTCTTCCATTGATTTTATTAGCTCTTTTGTGCTCAAATTGGCACTGCTGCCCTATGCTGCTCCTATTGTTGTTGTACCCGTGACCACCTCTGTTGTGGCTGCTGGGATGTTTGGAGCTAGTGTTGTTCCAAGTGTAGAAGGGACTACAATTGAGACTATGGGAATTACATCAGGAGGCTGAGAGGTCGACTCTCCCTGCTTGTCCTTCAATGCTTTTTCTAATGCCTGCTCTGCTTTATTCAATCTTTCATTAAGTTTTAAGAGTAGATCCATGATCTCTTCTTCAGATTTTTGCTTTATGACCTCAACAGTCTATGGATGCCTTGAAGGAAGCAGCTTTAACTACTTCCTCAAGGTAGCAATATCTTCATCATTCTTTTTTATTAATGCTTCTATGCCCTTTACATCTTTGGGATCATGTCCCAATCCAATGACGATTTTTTCTAATGACTTTATTCTGTTATCTTTAGCCTGAGAGGAGGTCTTTTCTAAGTTTAGCTGGGAAGTTGTATTATCCAAAGAATTTTGTGGCCTGTGGGCCATCATTGCTTTACTAGTCAATGTTGAATAGATCATTTCTCTAGTTTTCTTGTGCAGTTCAATTTGATCCATAGGGTGAATATCCTTTGCCAAGACTTCCAAATTTGTTCTGAGGTAATCCGTTGCTTACTGAGGTTGTTGTACCTTTGGCTTCAAGTAGTTCATTATCATCTTGTCTTCTTTAATGTCATAGGCTGATATTAATCTTTGCTGATTTGTGGGGGCCATTTTTAAATATTGATTGTAAATTTGAAGCCTCAATGGATCATTCCTGGCCTTTATTTCTGTGAATGTTTTCTTGATATCTGAGGCCTCTTTACCTGGTGGCCTGAGAGATGATACTTCTATGCTATGTTGTCTTTCTAGCTCTTGCCTCTGTGAGCTAGTGGATGTTGCTCCCAATGGGAAAGTTTGCTGGCTCACTACACTTTCTTCTCTCTAACCATCTGTGGTCTCTTCAACAATTTTCTCCTCTGAAAGAGGATTCAGCCTTTACCTTTTTGTACCAAGCTATCTTGAAGGTCCACTAGTTGGGGTAGTAGTTTCCTTGTCCCTCTTTTTATTTCTTTCCTCATTTAGAGGAGTTTGCAAAACCGGAGTTTCTTCTACATTGCCATGAGTTGGAGGAGTTGGCATTTGAACCGATTCTTTGGAAGTTTAAGGTGGCTTTGACATTGTAGGTTGTTCAGTGATTTGAAAACTAGTTTCTATTTCTTTGCCTTTAGATGACTCTGTTGCTGGTGTGATTGCTTCATGTGGAGGTTGCTGAGAGGTTCCAGCAATGGATGCACCAATTCCTGACCTTTGATATAGCTCGAATGATACCTGCCCAAAAGAATTTAGGTCAAGGGTTTTCTCAATATCTCTCATAACATTTTCTATATTGACCTGTTCACTAACCTCTTCTACTAGGGTCCCCTCCCTCCATTCATCCATGTTTGCAAATTGTTCAATTTCTGGGATCCTATAATGTATGTATGGTGATAGCCTATTCTTCATTCTTCTATCACATATAAAGCTATTAGGGTCATATGGCCTCCACCCAAAACTCTTTTGTAACTTAAGATGTTCTTTTAAAATTATTTCTGTTTCTCTCCATGATTCTCTAGGATTGCAAATATAAGGGCCTAACTGATTCTTGATTCTAAACTGAGCTTTCTTTTTGGCATTACAAAAATGGACTAAGTCTGTATGCAGCATCTGTCTGAAGTATTCCAATACAAACAGTCTCATTGGAACATACTTTGGTAGCTTAAAGGGGCACAGCTCACACCCATAGATCCTGATTTCTGGATGGTTCTTATATAGGTACCAATCACCTATTTTGTATTTCTTAGAGAGTTGGAGGATCTTCTTTATATCACCATTGATCCTAGGAGGGGTAACTCCTATCAACAAAGTGGTTGCAGGATGCACAAATAGATCAATGAACTCATTGTAGGTGTAAGGGGATTCAAGGGTATTATGAAAAATGGGATTCCAAAATATGACAGACTTGGGATTTCCTTTGGTGTCAAGCTTCCTTACAGGAAAAGGAAAGTTCTCTGACTGATAATACAACATAAGATGGTAGATGAAAGTGGTGTATTTGAAGACTCCTTCATTGTCAAGTCTTAGGAATTGATTATGAATTTTATTGGCAATGTAGGAAGCATAGTCATATTTAACAGCAGGAGGTTGTCTGGGAGTAAAAATTGACAACAAAACTAGGGTTACATCATCAACAAACTCACTAGTTTTGAATCCCATGATTAAAGATATCATATCAACAATGAGTTTTCCAGTTTTTGTGAAGAAAGCCTACAAATAAGGAGATGGGCCCTTAGGTTGGTGCTTTGATATCATGAAGATCTGACCGAGGCGGCTTACTTCTGATTAGGACAACTAAGATGCTTTTTCAAGTAAATATTCCATAGAAAGGGGAGTAAGGGCTTGATCAGGGGAAAATTGCAACATTTCATTGATAGATGCAACTGTTATGGGGAATAAGATTGTTTGGCTTGGGGACATAACAGCTCTCAAGTCGGGATCATAATTGGCACAAAAATGGTGAATTATATCAGGAAAGACATGGACTAAGGGAAGAAAGTACCTGGGAAGGTTGGATTCCCACAATCCCAGGATGTCTGAGCCATTTAAGTAGTTGTTTCTAGCTTGGCAAAAGGCTTTCAGGTGATTATGGCCAGTGGTTATGTCCTTTATTTGGAAATCTTTATCTGCAAGAGGCAGATAGTCTTGGTCCTTATGAGGGGCATTGATTGGTGTAACATTTAAAACAACGAGGGTTTCCATTTTTGGTTCTTGTAGATTCAACAATGGAATTTGGTTTCTTCTGTAAGAAAATAGGTGTAACAACAGGTGTGAGGACTTATAAGGCGAAACACGGACTGAACTAGAACTGAATTTGGCCCTTTCTTGTAGAATTTTTAGTAGAAAACCAAAATTATAGGGTTTTAGTGAAAATTGGATAAATACCTGTAATGGGGGGTGACCAGTGTAATGACAGGCTAGAAAACCGGTCCTGGGTTGAGTTACTATACGTTTCTTGATCAGTTGGTGGTTTGAAAGCTTGAATAGTTGACTTGGATGTTGTTTTGCATGGGAGCACGAGTTACAGCATATAATAGTGAAAATGACGTTTTGTTCGTTTTATTTAACAAATTCAAAGTTGGCGGGGTTTTTCGAATTATCAGGCGGATGACGCAAGCGGAGAAGTGATGTTTCGTCACATATGAAGGGCAGTAAGTGGTACAGGATTGAACTACTTTTAGAGTTAGGCAGTATTCAGCCAGGAGCCAACAATCACATAGATTACTTGACGCATGGTGGGAGTACGGGAGGAAAACCGCCTGGTGATCGCGCATTAAAGCGCAGTCACCAGGGGGGTGCGATATTGATACCAACCATCGGATAATAAGGATGAGATCTAATCGTGGACATAAGCGGGGTACAATGGAACATTAACTATGGCAGGCCCGATTTAATTAACAGTTAATAAATTATATCGAGGTGATTGTGAATGGCGGGGAGGTTCTTAATTAATCTTAGGGGTTAATTAATCCCATTTTGTGGAGCGGGGAGATTAGGCTATTAATGAATCTCAGATAAATCCATTAATCCCTTTTTAACAGTGTTTATGGTTATAATTAACCAGGGCAGGGTATATAATAATTTGGGGATTTATATATAATTAAATAATACGGGAAAGGGTAAATAGGGTGGGATTTATATAATATAAGTCAGAGATTAATATGATAATTGAAATGAAAGTGCTAAGTTAAAAAAATTCAGGTATACATTTAAAATTAGGCTTAAAGTGGAAAAAGGGGTTTCTTAGGTGATATTATGCATTGTTCCTAAGTAAAATAGGATTTTGCTTAGGAAAAGAATTATGAGAGTGAATGAATGATTTATGGATGGTTTTAAGTACTTAGGCCATTTAAATTATTGGGCCGAGGATCCGGTCCCTCCAAAAGTTAGAGAAATGCTCTGATCCCCTTTAATTTTCAAAGACCTTAATACTTTAGGGGGAATTAGTGAAATGTTTAAGGAAAAATGTGAATGGAAGTTAGTTATTTGGCCTTGTCTTGCTTGAACTGCATCAAGTGTAATGTCTACCTTGCACTTGTGATAAAAGTAAAAATTAACACATTTAAAGACATTATCCATCACAAGTAATTCTGCAACACCATCTACCTACCCTACCTACTTTAGCCTAACATTTTTTCCTTTTTTATTTGGGTGCACTTAGACTGGCAAACCCTTATCCATCTTCTTTTTCTTTTACATGGCAAGCCTACCAAAGTCTGCACTTATTACATCCAAGGGCTCAGATTAAGTTGTTGAGCTCCTTTTATTTATTCTACCTATCTACTTATCTACCAAGATTACACTATTTGGTCAGATATTTATTCTCTATTTCTACAACATGAAATTGAAAATGAATTAGCCAAGTTTAAACAGTTTGACTATTCATGAATTGTGGCATAAATGACAAGCTGCACACAATTTTTTGTTTTATAAAATGAAAAAGTAGTGGCATTTAGACTTGCACACTTTCCTGGTCTATTTTGTTTTGGCGTTCATTTTCTTTCACATTTTTTGACCATTTTATTCTTTTCACCCTTTGATTTTTCTTTTAGGGTATACCCTCTTTACATTTTTAAAATTTTTTTATTTTTTGGAAATATGGAAAACCTTTGCAACAAGAAAAGGTATGAACATATTACAGAGTTCATCAAGTCAATCATGAAATATGACACCTATTGGTATAGGAGCATAACACTGGCTCCACTTAGGGATGGTTTTTCTTGGTGGAAAGTTAAGAACAGCAGGTCAGATGGGCTCTGAATGACTTTGACTGTGCTCTGAAATCTCCTTCTTCTGGTTGCTTTATTGTATGTATGATAATGACACTTGTGAAGCTTAGGGCCTTCTCTTCAGGCTTCAACTCCAGTAGGTTACTATCCAATCCAAACTGTGACATTACCAAGGATATAGTATGTACATGTTAAAATCATAATACATTGAAAATTAGGATCATAGTAATGTTTCAACATCCGACCATTAACTGGTCCTTCTTCTGTTTCTGTGCCATCCAAGTTTTTCAAATAGTAAGTATTGTTCCCTTGTAAGGACTGGATAATAAAAGGTCATTTCCATAGGAATTCAAACTTCCCATGTTTTCCCTTATCCTCTCTCCTAGAATCCTATCTTAAAACTTTGTCTCCAAGGTAGAAATCTTATGCCTTGGTTCTTTTATCAAATATTTTCTTAAGTTTCTCTTGTAATACTTGGGATATTTGATACACTTCTTCTCTGGTCTGCTGCAAATGGATGGTCTAGTTTATTCTCCTTTGAATATCATTGGGTTCCACTTGAGCTTCCTGAAGTAATTTCATTACCAGAACTCCTAAAGATGAAAGAAATACAGCCTCCATGCCATAGACTAATTCATAAGTACTAGTTCCAATAGATTTCTTGGTAGTGAGTCTGTCTGCCCATAGTGCATTCGTAAGCTTCTTGTGCCAATTTTTCTTGTTCTCTTCCAATAATTTCTTAATAATATTAATTAGGCTTTTGTTGGAAGATTAAGCTAGACCATTACCTTGAGGGTAATAGGTTGGGAATGGCCTAAGGTAATATGATACTTATTACAGAAACGTATCATTTTCTTGGATTTGAAGGCAGTAACATTATCAGTTATGATCTTTTCAGGACAGCCAAATCTAGACAATATGTTGGTTTCTACGAATCCTATAATCATTGTGTCATTGGCTTGTCTAGAAGGAATGGCTTCTATCCATTTGGTAAAATAGTCTGTGGCAGTTAGAATCCATTTATGTTGGCCAGAAGAGGGAGGATAGATTTCTCCAATGAAGTCCAAACTCCATTGTTGGAAGGGCTTTTCAGTGGAAATTGGTCTTGGGGGTAAAGGTAATAGTTTTTTCTTTCCTTAAAAAATTTGACATTTATGGCAAGCAGTGACAAATTTCTTTACATCAGCGAACAAGGTTGGCCAATAAAATCTAGCCCTTAGAATTTTGTCTGCAGTTGATTTCCAGTAAAAGTGTCCACCATGGTCTCCTGCATGAAATTATTTGAGAACCTTGTCAGCTTCTTCTTTTACTAAACAATTCAATAGAATACCTTCATGATTTTTCCAAAAAAGAGTATTATCTAAAATACAAAACTTTGAAGCTTTCATCTTTAAAAACCTTTTATTTGTTCTGGATAACCCTGGAGGAGCCCGCTGGTTTAATAATACATAAGTTATATCAGCATACCAATGTGAATCTAAGAAGGCCTGGCTAATTTGTGGAGTCGCCATCTCCTGTTCATTATCTAGTTCATTAATGTCTAGGGCTTAACAATTTGTTTCAGTCATGAGTTTGGCCAATCCATGTCCTTTTATAAGCTTTGTAGGTTTTATTTCAATATCATACTCCAATATAGTAGTAATCCATTTACCTTGTTTGCCTTCAATTCCATCCTGGGTTAAGATGTCTTTGACAACAGCATTTGGTACATATGCTATTATATCGGAGTAAAATATGTAGACTCTAAAGCCTTTAATAACTTTCACAAGTGCAAAAGCTTGTTTTTCCATGATTTTGTATTTTAGTGGTGCATCCCTAAGTGCTTTACTAAAAATAGCTATGGTTTTTTCACATCCTTGATCATCCTTTTGTAGTAAAACAACTGTTATGGTTTGTTCTGATGCAAATGAAAATATTATGAAGTCTCTATCAAACTTTGGATTTGTAAGGACCGATGTTCTGGTCAAAGCTATTTTAATTTCTTTAAAGGCTTGTTTAGCTTCGACTGTCCATTTAATACTTGCATCCTTTTTCAACATATTATTAAGCAATCTAATCAATTCAGCTAAATTAAATATGAATTTTCTCAAAAAGTTAGTCTTTCCTAGAAAAGCTTAAAGTTCTTTGACATTTCGAGGGTGGGGTATTTGTAGAAGAGCTTCTATTCTAGCAGGATCAATTTTGATGCCTTCTTTGGAGATGATATGGCCTAAATGTTTTCTTTCCTCTAGACCAAATAAGGACGTCTTAGGATATAAAGAAATACCATATTTTTTGCATTTTAAGAATACATGTCTCAGATGATCCAAATGTTGCTGATCTGATTTAGAAAAAGCAGTGAGGTCATCTAGATATATAACCATAAAATCATGAATTTCTTTTGTAAAGGCTATGTCCATCGCTCTTTGGAAAGTTGTCGCTGAATTTTTAAGTCCAAATAGCATTTTGACATAATTGAATGTACCCCATGGTGTTGTAAAAGCAGTTTTTTCCTAGTCCTCAGGATGAACCAGAATTTGATTATAGCCTGAGAACCCATCGAAAATTGAAATCCTAAAAGCACCTACTACCCTTTGTAAATGTGACCCATCTTGGGTAAAGGGTAATTGTCTTTCAAATAAACCTTATTTACATTTCTTAAATCAACACGTAATCTGATTTCTCCAATTTTCTTCCTAGTAGGTACTAAATTAGACACCCACTCTGAAAATCTGATAAGAGCAATTATCTCTCCCTCATACATTCGTTTGATTTCTTTCTTAATTAAGGGAAGCAGTACATGATTAATTCTTCTGAGCTTTTCCTTGAATGGTTTTTTATTTTCTTTCAGGGGTATGGTATGTTGAATTATGGAAGTGTCATAAGATTTCAGGTCTTCATAACTCCAGGAAAAGACATCCTGGAATTCTCTCATTAGTTCAACACATTTGAGTTTTTGGTCAGGGGGCAAAGATTTGAATAACTTTGCCATTTTTGGATTTTCTTCAGTTCCCAAGTTATAGTCTTCAATGTCTACTTTTAAGAGTTCCATCCTAGGTTTCTTTGGAATATCATTGAAATCAAAGAGATCTTCCAAAGGAATTAATCCTTTATGCAAATGATTGTCTTTTAAATTGATAACTTCAGATTCTCCTTCAATAATTTCATCAATATCCATTTCTTTAAGATCCTGCATTTCTTTGTTGGTAAATTTTGTTGGGTGAAGCATTTGAGTTGCACTTTCTGCTGAAATTTTTGTTTCTATCTTATTTGTTTGATCAAACTTACTAATTGTATCTACATCTATATTAATGCTAGAAAATTCTTCATATAAGGTTAAGAAATTGTTAATATGTTTATCACTATCAAACACTTTCCAGTTCTTCAAATTGTCAAGTATGGTTGGTCTGTGTCTAATCTCAGTTGTGAAATGATGATTAGGTTTAAATGGTAATTTGCAGGTGTTGGAAAATATTTTCAGGCTGTGAGCTTGCAGGTTATGTTTTCTTGGGATTTTGGCAAACTTAGTTTCTAGAAATGTATTGAGAATCTCTATCACTATTCCTCTGTAATATCTTAATCTGGGATCATTTGTTAGAAACTTCCCTTTAATCTGTTGAATTATTAAATCAGAATCTCCTAAGACAGATACCCTAATTGCCCCTAATCGTTTAACTAGTTTAAGGCCTAACAACAGAGCTTCATATTCTGCCATATTATTGGTGCACCTAAAGCTTAATCTATAGGCATGGCCTTCAGCATGATCATTTTCAAGATTGTGCACCCAAACTCTTACTCCTGCTCCTACTTTGTTAACTGAACCATCAAATTCTAAGTGCCAAAGAATTTCATGTTCATAATTGGTGTCAAGGGTCTCAGGAATCTATTTAACAGGGAGATCTGGTTTTTTAGTTTCTTCCAGTTTCTCTTGGATGTCTAATGTTTCATTGTTCTCAAAAATTTCCTGGATTTGAACACTAGAGTTTTCATTTGTCATTTCTTTTGGTTCTGCTGCTAAAACTTCCAATTAATTTGAGGAATCACTTTCAGTATTGTAAAGAATGAAAGAATCCATATCACAGTGTACTTAGTAGATAGAGAAATTTTGGGGTTTCTCCTAACTACTTACAATGTATTTCATTAAGGTTTCTCTGTATAGTTTCTTAGGTTGACCGAACACTGAAATAGTAGCATAAGACATGTCCAATTGTAGAGATCCTTGAAGCTTTGCACCCCAAGACCTGGACAATAACGTGCCATACTCTGGTGGAATATCTGCTACTACTATGTCCATTAAGATGGTTTTGGTAAAATATTGAACTAACGATACACACAAGTCTTTGATTAATCCTAAACATCTGACCTGACTTGAATCGAAAGAAAAGAGGTCTTTGTATGGTCTAATGATGTCTAGGTCTAGTTTCTCCATTACAGATTTAGGCATTAAGTTATGAGATGCACCAGAATCAAACATGAAATTATGAAGTATTTTATCATGTATGTTCAAACTTACATAGAAAGGAGGGATTCCTCCATCTAGTATTTTTCCATTTACTTCAGGGCAAAAAATCTAATCAGGCTAGTTATCAAAAACATTTACTGAATCTTCTTTAATAGAAATTTTGAGTGATTTACTTATTTGACTTTGGTAGACTTCATGTTTAGCTAATTTAGACAATGGAACAGCTACTTTTAATTTGCCTACTTTAGTCTCCAGATTAAAAGGTTTTTCAATCTGAGTTCTTATATTTCAGACAGTTGGATTCTCTTTTTCTTTTGTATTTTCTGTATTTCTCTCCTTTTCAAGAGTGGGGTTATGGGCTGAAGTTGTTTCCAAATTAACTTCTGGAGGTTATTCCACGTTTCCTTTGGAAGGAATAGAAGTGGAAAGTTGTTTGTTATTTGGTTGATTATTGGATACATCTTCAATAATTGAGTTAGTTGGATTAGGATCTATTATGGAAAGAATATGTACAGGGGTGGTATTGGTCTTACCTTTGTTAAGCTACTTTGTAGCTTTCTGTTTATTAGTTTCAGGGACATCTATTTTTCTGCTCCTCAGGTTATATTGTTTGTGGACTTCATAAATGGTTGTATCATATCCCACCCTAAAGTCAAATGATTCACTTGATTGAGTTTGGAATTGTTTAAAGATGTGAGATTCTTGATCCTCTTGGTCAAGAAAACTTCTTGTTCATTATTGAGTCCCATCAAATTGATTTGGCTATCTTCTATTGCTTCATCAAAAGTTGAGGCTTCAGCATAATTTTCCTAGAATGGGGACCTAATATTTTGGTTAGGCATAGTCTTTCCAGTGTTCTGGTTTCAGTTTTTCCTTAAATTTGGATTTCTCCCAGTATTGTTTGGTTGACTATCCCAAGGGGATTTTCTCTCGATTGTTTCTACTCTATCTATGAGCCTATCCATTCTTTTAATAATAGCATATAATTTCTGTTCAAAGGCCGAAGGTTCTTCTTTGAAATGTATCCTCCTTTCACTTCTGGCTTTAGCTCGTTTGGATATCAAGTTGGCTTCAACATTGACAGTTATACTTTGCATATCTTATAAAGTTCGAGGAGCTCTTTCCCTAAATTGGTATGCCATATTAGAATCAAATCCATTAGGGAATTTGGTCAATGCTAAATCTATAGGAGGCCTGAAGTTTTGAGGGATAGCATTATAAACGCTATTGAACCTAGTGCAATAATCTTGTATAGTTTCTTGTGTACCTCTCCTCAGGTTTTCATATTCTGATAAGATCTAGAGAGGATCTTTCTTATTTTCCCATCTGTTCAAGAATGTCATATAAAGAGCTTGTAGGTCATTGATATTGTTTGCAGGAAGGGCTCTAAACCAAGTTCTAACATCTCCCATCAGACTTTGAACAAATACCCTCATTCTAACATCATTAGCATCAACCTCATATATTTCGAAGTAATCAATCATTTTTTTGGTATGTTATTGAGCTATGTAAGTACTAGAACTATCAAAATGAGTGATTTTACTTTGATAGTCTTGGGGCATAGCCCCTGGATTGGTAGGTAAATGTAGAGGAGTGTATATGTTTTCCATTGCAGTAAATATGGTTGAAACAACAGCTGTGGTTGGTCTTGGAGTGCTGGATGGAGGGGTGGAAGGGGTAGTTTGAGGTTGAGATGTTTGAGGTGCTGTTGATGAACTTGGAGAGGCTAAAGTGATCACATAAAGGTTTGGTGTTCCTACAAAGGTAAGCTCAGATTGAATGGAATTCTACAAATGTCTGTCAAGATGTGAAGTGACAACCTCAAGTTGTAAATCTTCAATAAATAATGGGTCATGAACTGTATGGGCTAACCCAGAATCGGAAAAGGTTACAAATAAAGAGGTCTCAAAATACTCATTAAAGGATTTTTCCTCAAGGTAAATCCACTTCACAGGACAGGATCTTGATCTGTATAGAGGCCGAAGACTAGCAAAACTTTCTTGGCTTTCTTGTCTCCTAAGAATCCTAGGGATTAGATTAGGGTTTTCAAACACAAGTGGTGGATTTAGATCAGGATTAGCTCTAGTGTAATGAATCCTTTCTGAAACCAGGTTTCTAGGTAGGTTTTGGTTTTTTATCTAAATAGGTTGAACAATATAAATTCTACAGTTTCTTTAAGAGGCTTTAGGTATGGGATTTGAACTTTCTTAAAGACGTATTCGATAAGAGGAACTGATCAAGTATTTGAAACCAGATGTTCAATCCATAAACTAGACCGGAGATAGACTGAAGTAGCATTCATTTACTTATGCAATTGCAAAGCAAGAGCAGTTCAAAGGCTACCTGGCTAACTTTAGGCTCCGTTTGTAGGTTATAAAGTAAACAATAGTAGCAAACAAATTATTCAGTTCCCCAGTGGAGTCACCACTATGTTATCACTCAGCTTTTCCCAGAAGTTGTAAGAAGGGGAAAGGGGTTCAAGGTAACCACAAACCAACTTTTAGATACAGAATCTAGCCAATCTTTATCGAGAGAGGGCTCTCTCTGTAAGTTTTAGCTTTGTTTTGAAAGATATTAGGCTAGTTGTGAAGTTTAGGAGTTTTGTTTGAGTTTGGGTGGTGAGATTCAATAGCAGAGGGGCAAGACTGAGTAGTTTTGGCCATTAGGCTAATGGAGTCAAAGAAGATGGCTTAACTAGACTTGGTTTCTTAATAAAGGATGGTTTCACAGGGCAAGATGGTCAAACATGGAACAAATAAAGACTTGGGATAGATGGAATGGGCTCAAAATGGGTGAAGGGCAATTAAGAATCCTTCAGCCTATTTAAAGAGGGAACTTTGAATGATTACTAATAAAGAGAAGTTAAGTATTCTTTAATAAATAATCAAAATGAAAGAACTAGGAAACAGGAGCAATTAAGATTTCATTGTTTATCTTAATTCAGAAGAAAACATAGAGAATAATAACGATTAAAAACAGAGTGCAATCAAGCATATTCTGAATTACTCTTTTTCGTTTATCATTCAGATATGAAACATAGAGGATATAAGAAACAAGGAAAACTTTAAAACATAAGGTATAGAAGACTTATTGATCCAGTGTTTGATTCAAGAAATCTGTGGAAAGTCATTTGCATCAATTCTTTATCCAGCAAGCCATACAAAGTTGGTCCAACAACACTTTATTCCAAAATAATCAATATTACAGCAATGTCTAAGAATCCACACTCAATACTCCAATTGAGGGAATATTTATAAGAAAAAATTTACAAAAAATATCTCATAACAGAGTGAGATATATTCTAGGATGACTAAGAATAAGTTACAAGAAAATAGAGACAACTAGTCTCAAAGATAGGAGAAAGGTAAATTGATGTTGTGTTGTTCCTATTCCTGTTGAGTGTGCTGGAGGTAGGCCCTATGATTTGGCTTGTTGTTGTCTTCTTTAGTAACTCTGTGCTGGCTGCCCTGTTTTGACTGATACTCTTTACCTGTTCTAATACACTTTGACTTGTTTGATCTCTTTTCATTTTAACCCCAGTAAATAACCAAAATTTACATTTTACCCAAGATAAATTTACAAAATTGCCAACATGTCTTCCCACCATTTTGGCTTTGGCAATCTGTGCTTCTGAAGTTTCCTCAGGGTTTCATCAGTTTCTGTATATCTGAAAAAAGTAGGCTGGATTGGGAACAAGTGCTTCATCGCGTGCTCAACATAGAACAAGTTCTCCAAGCTGTCATAGAGAACTTGGCCTTGGGGAGTGATTTTATTCCTGATGCACTTGTTGATGAACTAGCTTGATTGCCAACATATTTATTCAATTTATTGACATAATCCCTATGCTTCATTAATTTGTCATTAATCACTAAAGGACCTGATAGCCCTTTATTCTGAAAAATAGCAAACTTCTCTATGAAAGCATTAATCTCTACCTGCATATCATGACATCTTCTCTCTAAATTATGCGTCAAAGTTTTCTTGGTTAGCACCCTTTGATTTCCAAAATGGTTTTTGTTCTATCTGTGATGCCAAGTTCTTTCAGCTGTTCACTATTCTTAGTATTCAAAAAATGTATGAGCGTGTTGGCTTCATCAGACATTTGTCATAATTGTGCTTTTATCTTTTGAATTTCTTCTTGTGTTTCTTTCACTAGATCGATCTGCTCAAAATTTACTTGAATTGATGGTCAAACATCATTTATGTATTGAGTGATGTTGGCCCAAAGAATTTTCTTGATTTCTGCTAGAGGCTTGTCAAAAGTGAGATCTTTTTCTAATGTTTTCACTTTATTTTCTAATGCTTTAATCTCCCTTTCTTTTTTCACAACGTTTATCTTTGAGAGATCATAATTTTTTTCCATCTTAGCAAACTGTTCTTTTACCTGTTTTAATTCTGAAACTTGTAGTTTCATGTCTTCCATTGATTTTATTAGCTCTTTTGTGCTCAAATTGGCACTGTTGCCCTGTGCTGCTCTTGCTGTTGCTATACCTGTGACTACCTCTGTTGTGGCTGCTGGGATGTTTAGAGCTAGTGTTGTTCCAAGTGTAGAAGGGACTATTGTTGAGACTATGGAATTACATCAGGAGGCTGAGAGGTCGACTTTGCCTGCTTGTCCTTCAATGCTTTTTCTAACACCTTCTCTACTTCATTCAATCTTTCATTGAGTCTTAAAAGTAGATCCATCAACTCTTCTTCAAATTTTTGCTTTATGACCTCAACAGTTTGCGGATGCCTTGAAGGAGACAGCTTTAGATGCTTCCTCAAGGCAGCAATATCTTCATCCTTCTTTTTTATTAATGCTTCTATGCCCTTTACATTTTTGGTATCATGTCCCAATCTAATGATGATTTCTTCTAATGACTTTATTCTAATATCTTTAGCCTGAGAGGAGATTTTTTCTAAGTTTTGCTGGGCAGTTGTATTATCCAAAGAATTTTGTAGCCTATGGGCCATCATTGCTTTACCAGTCAATGTTGAATAGATCATTTCTCCAGTTTGCTTGCAGTTCAATTTGATCCATAGGGTGAATATCCTTTCCCAAGACTTCCAAATTTGTTCTGAGGTAATCCGCTGCTGACTGAGGTTGTTGTACCTTTGGCTTGAAGTAGCTCATTATCATCTTGCCTTCTTTAATGCCATAGGCTGATATTAATCTTTGCTGATTTGTGGGGGCCATTTTTAAATATTGGTTGTAAATTTGAAGCCTCAATGGATCATTCCTGGCCTTTATTTCTGTGAATGTTTTCTTGATATCTGAGGCATCTTTACCTAGTAGCCTGAGGGATGATACTTCTATGCTATGTTATCTTTCTATCTCTTGCCTCTGTGAGCTAGTGGATGTTCCTCCCAATGGGAAAGTTTGTTGGATCACTACCCTTTCTTCTCTCTAAACATATGTGGTCTCTTCAACAATTTCCTCCTCTGAAAGAGGATTCAGCCTTTGCCTTTTTGTACTAGGCTGTCCTGAAGGTCCACTAGTTGGGGTAGTAGTTTCCCTATCCCTATTTTTATTTCTTTCCTCATTTAGAGGAGTTTGCAAAACTGGAGTTTCTTCTAAATTGCCCAGAGTTGGAGGAGTTGGCATTTGAACCTGTTCTTTGGAAGTTTCAGGTGGCTTTGACATTGTAGGCTGTTTAGTGATTTGAAAATTGGTTTCTATTTATTTTCCTTTAGATGACGTTGTTTCTAGTGTGCTTGCTTCTTATGGAGGTTGTTGAGAGGTTCCAGCGATGGATGCACCAATTCCTAACCTTTGAGATAGCTCGAATGATACCTGCCCAAAAGAATCCAGATCAAGAGTTTTCTCAATATCTCTCATAGCATTTTCTATATTTCCCTGTTCACTAACCTCTTCTACTAGGGTTCCCTCCCTCCATTCATCCATGTTTTTAAATTGTTCAATTTCTGGGATCCTATGATGTATGCATGGTGATAGCCTATTCTTCATTCTTCTATCACATATAAAGCTATTAGGGTCATATGGCCTCCACCCAAAACTCTTTTGTAACTTAAGATGTTCATCTAAAATTATTTCTGCTTCTCTCCATGCTTCTTTATCATTGCAAATGTAAGGGCCTAATTGATTCTTGATTCTAAGCTGAGCTTTCTTTTTGGCATTAAAAAAATGGACTAACTCTGTATGCAGCATATGTCTGAAGTATTCCAATGTAAACAGTCTCATTGGAACATACTTTGGTAGCTTAAAGGGGCACAACTCACACCCATAGATCCTGGTTTTGTATGGTTCTTGAATAAGTACCAATCACCTATTTTGTATTGCTTGAAGATTTGGAGGATCTTCTTTATATCACCACTGATCCTAGGAGGGGTAATTCCTGTCAACAAAGTGGTTGCAGGATGCACAAATAGATCAATGAACTCATTGTAGGTGTAAGGGGACTTCAGGGTATTATGAAAAATGGGATTCCAAAATATGACAGGCCTGTGATTTCCTTTGGTGTCAAGCTTCCTGACAGGAAAAGGAAAGTTCTCTGACTGATAATACAACATAAGATGGTAGATAAAAGTGGTGTATTTGAACACTCCTTCATTGTCAATTCTTAGGAATTGATCATGAATTTTATTGGAAATGTAGGAAGCATAGTCATATTTAACAGCAGGAGGCTATCCAGGAGTAAAAATTGACAACAAAACTAGGGTTACATCATCAACAAACTCACTAGTTTTGAATCCCATGATTAGAGATATCATATCAACAATGAGTTTTCCAGTTTTTGTGAAGCAAGTCTACAGATAAGGAGGTGGGCCCTTAGGCTAGTGCTTTGGTAACATGAAGATCTGACCGAGGCGGCTTACTTCTGATTGGGACAACTGAGATGCTTTTTCAAGTAAATATCCCATAGAAAGGGGAGTAAGGGCTTGATCAGGGGAAAATTGCAACATTTCATTGATGGACGCAACTGTTATGGGGAATAAGACTGTTTGGCTTGCGGACATAAAAGCTCTCAGATTAGGATCATAATTGGCACAACATTTGTGAATTATATCAGGAAAGACATGGACTGAGGGAAGAAAGTACTTGGGAAGGTTGGATTCCCACAGTCCCAGGATGTCTGAGCCATTTAAGTAGTTGTTTCTGGCTTGGCAGAAGGATTTCAGGTGATTATGGCCGGTGGTTATGTCCTTTATTTGGAAATCTTTATCCGCAAGAGCCAGATAGTCTTGGTCCTTATGAGGGGCATTGATTGGTGTGACATTTAAAACAACGGGGGTTTCCATTTTTGGTTCTTGTGGATTCAACAATGGAATTTGGTTTCTTCTATAAGAAAATAGGCGTAACAGCAAGTGTGGGGACTTATAAGGTGAAATACAGAATGAACTAGAACTGAATTTGGCCCTTTCTTGTAGAATTTTTAGTAGAAAACCAAAATTACAGGGTTTTAGTGAAAATTAGATAAATACCTGTAATGGGGGGCTGACCAGTGTAATGGAAGGTTGGAAAACTAGTCCTGGGTTGAGTTACTACAATTTTCTTGATCAGTTGGTGGTTTGAAAGCTCGAACAGTTGACTTGGACGTTGTTTTGCATGGGAGCACAAGTTACAGCATATAATATTGAAAATGACATTTTGTTCATTTTGTTTAACAAAGTCAAGGTTGGCGGGGTTTTTCGGATTATCAGGCAAATGACGCAAGCGGAGAAGTGATGTTTTGTCGCATATGAAGGGCGGTAAGCGGTACGGAATCGCACCACTTTTGGAGTTAGGTGGTATTCGGCCGGGAGCCAGTGATCACATAAATTGTTTGATGCATGGTGGGAGTACAGGAGGAAAACTGCCTGGTGATTGCGCGTTAAAACGCGGTCACCAGGTGGGGCGCGATATTGATACCGACCGTCGGATGATAAGGACGAGATCTAATGGTGGACGGGAGGAGGGTACGGCGGAACTTTAACTGCGGCGGGCTCGATTTAATTAACATTTAATAAATTATATTGGGGTGATTGTGAATGGAAGGGAGGTTCTTAATTAACCTTAGGGGTTAATTAATCCCATTTTGCGGAGCGGAGAGATTAGGCTATTAATGAATCTCGGATAATTCCATTAATCCATTTTTAACAATGTTTATGGTTATAATTAACCAGGGTGGGGTATATAATATTTTGGGGATTTATATATAATTAAATAATACGGGAAAGGGTAAATAGGACGGGATTTATATAATATAAGTCAGAGATTAATATGATAAATGAAATGAAAGTGCTAAGTTAAAACATTTTGGGTATACATTTAAACTTAGGCTTAAAGTGGAAAAAGGGGTTTCTTAGGTGATATTGTGCATTGTTCCTAAGTAAAATAGGATTTTACTTAGGAAAAGACTTATGAGAGTGAATGAATGATTTATGGATGGTTTTAAGTACTTAGGCCATTTAAATTATTGGGCCGAGAGTCCAATCCCTCCAAAAGTCAGAGAAATGCTCTGAGCCCCTTTAATTTTCAAAGACCTTAATACTTTAGGGGGAATTAGTGAAATCTTTAGAGAAAAATGTGAATGGAAGTTAGTTATTTGACCTTGTCTTGCTTGAACTGCATCAAGTGTAATGTCTGCCTTGCACTTGTGATAAAAGTAAAAATTAACATATTTAAAGACATTATCCATTACAAGTAATTCTGCAACACCATCTACCTACCCTACCTACTTTAGCCTGACATTTTTTCCTTCTTTATTTGGGTGCACTTAGACTGGCAAACCCTTATCCATCTTCTTTTTCTTTTACATGGCAAGCCTACCTAAGTCTACACTTATTACATCCAAGGGCTCAGATTAAACTGTTGAGCCCTTTTATTTATTCTACCTATGTACTTATCTTCCAAGATTACACTATTTGGTCAGATATTTATTCTCTATTTCTACAACATGAAATTGAAAATGAATTAGCCAAGTTTAAACAGTTTGACTATTCATGAATTGTGGCATAAATGACAAGCTGCACACAATTGTTTATTTCAGAAAATGAAAAAGTAGTGGCATTTAGACTTGCACACTTTCCTGGTCTATTTTGTTTTGGGGTTCATTTTCTTTCACATTTTTTGACCATTTTATTTTTTTCACCCTTTGATTTTTCTTTTAGGGTATACCCTCTTTACATTTTTTAAATTTTTTGATTTTTTGGAAATATGGAAAACCTTTGCAACAAGAGAAGGTATGAACATATTACAAAGCTCATCAAGTCAATCATGAAATATGACACCTATTGGTATAGGAGCATAACATCCAGCACACCTTGATAGGGTTTCTTGGAGATTTAGATCTCCTTTAGATTTATATCTCTCACTTGAGGACTTATTTTTGTTTCTGTTCTAGGACTATCCTCATATAAACAAGGCATCACCATTCTGACCCTCCATAATTTTCTATCTCATCTCCCCTCACAAAAAGGATGAGACTATTTCATCAAACTGCAAGGCAGTTGCATTGCTACCTATTGCAACAACCAGACTATGCCATGAATCTGGTAAGAACACGTAAAACTGATGCACTTATCTTCATCTGAAATTGTAATATCAACAAATAATAACTCACTTACCACATATTAAATGCATTTAGATGCTCTCTCACTGAGTCTCCATCTTGCATCCTCAAGTTATACAACTTTTCTGTATGAGAAAATTATTAACCAGAGACTTGGATTGGTACAAAGTCCCTAACTTGTCCCACAAAGCCTTCATTGAAACTTCCCCTGACACATTCAACAATACTGAATATGATACACACAATTGTATTGTGCTCTTTGCCTTCTGATCCAACTTTTCCCAGTCTTCAGCTGACCTTGATGTTGTTTTAGTACCTGGATCTACCGTGATCCACTGATGTTTATCCACCAGCAGATCCTCCATCTTGAGTTTCCACAACTCAAAACTATGACCATTAAATTTCTCGATCTCTATCTTTCCACTACTCTCTATCTTCTTTCACTACAAGAATAGATCCTGCAGATCTCCCACTGAACAGGGCTACCATAGGCCCGAGCAAAAACCTCTCAGCAGTAAAGGTGTCCCCTTGAAGATAAAACAACTCCAATACCAAATGTAGGTTTTAACCCCGCACATAAATTACCTGCATACACATTCTAAAAATAGAAAATAAATAATGTTGAGAGCATAAAACATAAAACAGATATACACAAATATTTTCCCCTGGATCCCAAAACTAGGACTACCAGATTGATTTGTCATTATATTCCTTTCAATGTTACAATACATATATATACATGTCGAAGCATCCATAATCCCCAATCCATTAATCCTGGATTAGAACATAACCGTAGTTCCCTTGACCGGATCTACAAAATACCATGGACTGAAAACCATCATGCCCAAAACAATGCGCAAAATCTATGCACAAAGTCCATAGGTAGGTTCACCCACCTAATATAGGGTCAAAGAAAAATTTCCTGGGCTGCTACCCTAGACCTTGTGTAGAGGGGCTACCACCCCCCTACATACCCCCCGACAACGTACAAGGGAGGCCACCACCCCCTATTGGCTTATTGGGGCCTGACCCAGGTTCAGAAATGTTTAGCCAAACAAATCCCGAAACAACCGGCCCTTTCGACAACAGTTTGCTGAGCGCAAACTGGGGTCTCACCCAAGGTAGTAAGGGAGGGTGCTAGAACCAGGTTTCCGCACCCTAGGGATGTCTTGATGAGGCCTGGAAGTCCGCGAACCAATCCTACGTATTGTCTACTCCCGCGCAACCATTTGTTCAGAGTATATACCTTCGCATGGTTTGGAATATGAGCGCAAGTGCAATTTATCCTTTTTATGCTTAATATTATTATAGATCTTAAATTACTTAAGCCGACACAATGCTTTTAGTTACCAATTAACATAACAGACATACGCGTAATCATAAACCATAAACAAATGCATAAACTAGATTATAGAACAGATACACAATATTCCAAGACCCACTTATCTTTATTAATGCCTTTATCCAGTTACAATCCACTTCCTCCCCTGCACACATAGCTATAGGGGTCCATGCACACAATTGCGGACTCTACCAGGCCTCCGTGCACACAACTACAGAGCCTCTATCTTCTACTACAACCCTTGACTCAGACTTACAGACTTAGAGTGACTATCGTTGTTAACAACCCATACACTATAGATCTTATGTTTTTCCAAAAACTATCTTCTACACCTAGAGCCTTACTTTATTTATACATTCTCATGGTCCGTAGACCATGGGTAGGTCGACTCACTTTCTATTATTTTACCTTATTTTTGGGTGGACTACCCTTTGGCTTGACTCGTTACAACTCACTCTCCGCGCACTTTGCAGAGCCTTTAAAATACCAATATCCCCAAAATAATGGGTTTTAAGCCCTAAAACCATTACGTAGCGGGCCCTCTACCCAATAGGCCCCCAACACAAACATTGTGACTCGTCCTGAGTCACTTGGCCAGTGTGGCAATCTTCGCTCGGAGTCCATCCAACAACCTCTGTGCTTCGCGAATGTCAGCCACACATTCCTCCACTATCTGCTGTATCAATTATGCGCAATGTTCTAATGCATCATTGTCAATGGCCTCCTCTTGCCTTTTTGCATATGTGTCTTGCATCTGGGTTAGCTTGCTTTTGATTGTGGCAGTGACCATGAATGCTTCCTTGAGCCAAGGCTAGATGCGTGCTTTAATCCCTGCTTCTTTCTGTCATGCGGCATCCACCTGTTCTTTCAGATCCTGGACCTCCCTTATCTTGGCCAATCGCTGGGTGAGGGTGACAGTCTGCGCCGTTCCCTGAACATCATCATAAGCCTACTGCAATTTCCATGCTTCTGTCTCTAACTTACGTAGCATTGGGTCCTCCTGGAGTGAGGTGAGAATTAAGAGAAACTGGTCCAACAAGCCAATGCAGTATTGTACACCATGATCTATCTCTTTCAACCTCGATTGAATGGCTTGGTGGCACTGCTCTCTGACTTCCGGGGGTGTAGAGGATTGTGCCTTCAGTCACAGCTCTACTATCTACAAGTTCAGCTCCAACTGCACCTTCGTAGCCTCCTCCTGGCTCCTGTGAACTCCAACTGCCAATTGGTGAATCTTTTCTACTGTGGGGAGTATTGCTTGTACGACCAACTCTGTAATGCTTCTACAGGCTTCATCCACTGCCTGTTCTACTCCCTGATTTGGGCAACCTTGCTATCACACTACAGGCTGAGCTATTCTAAATTTACCTTCTGCTCACTCAAGACTTGGAGAGCACGGCCCTCCCTGGCATGAAGCTTAGCAGTTACCCCATATTGTAGCTGGTGTAGGGTTTTTCTGGGAAGGGTGGCCAAATTCAACCCCTAGCCCCTCATGTCACCTTCAGCTGCTACTAAGATGACTCTTTCTAGTAACACCAATGTGTTCATTGTGCATGCATGCAGCATCTGTTCATCCTTAGTTATACCTTTTGCAAGGTGCAGTGTCATCATTCCTAGGGTTCGCACCTGTAATGCCTACAATTGCACTCTGAGTGCCCCCAACACAGTCGTCTACTACGTCATCAACTCTACCAGAGCATCCTTGTCAATAAAGGTTCCTCCCACAGTCTTTTTTGTCTTTATCATTTTTCACGCGAAAGGCTACTCGTGGACGCGTAGCCTCTTGAGTTTGGTCATATTCGTTGTAAGGTCCGTGCATTCCTGTGTCTCCACCTCCCCCTGTATATCCTACACCATGTTCATTTCTTGTCCTTCCTCGGTCTCATCAACGGGTGTGGTTATGGTCTGTGTCATTTGCTCTAGTGCAACTACATCAGCTGTCATCTGCTGCATGGCCACTTCCTATTCTTGACGCTTTCTTTCCACTAGCTTCGTGATGCGCAGCTTGGTCTCCTTCTTCTATTGTGCCGCGATTTTTTCCAATTCTTCCAAGTCTAGGGCACGCCACTCCGGATACCATGACGTCATTACTTCAAAGATTGCATCATCTATGGCAATGAACAACATCTTTTCCCATGGTCAGGCTGGATCCTACGCACCCTGATATACAAGCTATGCATATCCACCTTGAATTCCGCCACACTCTGTAAAGTGTTATATACCATCGGGGACAAGCACGGCCTACGGTTGATCCACGTTCGTAAACTCACCTCTACAAATGTCCAAAATACCAATATCTCCTGGATCCTCGCCACGTCTTTTTTTTCCCAGAGTGAGGTATACCTCACAACCTCAGGTATGTTCCGTTCCACGATAGGAAACTAGCTGTCTGCTAACAGCTCCCCAGAAACCCACATGATGGATAAGAGCACCCACGCATAGTGGAAGGTCTTACCCTGGTCTTCGGCTTCCTTGCAATTCATCAAAAATTCATCACAGAGAAACTTCGCCCAATTGAACTGGACCCCTTCTGCACACTACTCCGCCAATGCAATTACAAATGTTGGCACTTTGTCTGCATGGCATTTCCTAATGAGCTTGCTAGCCAGTAGATGGGTGGCAATGAAAACCCCTCGGTCCTTAATACTTGCTATTACATACCCTCGCTTCCTTTTCTCTAACTTATATTTGGCCTTCATAGCTTTTGCGAGGCCCAATTCACTACTCTTTCTGGCGATGTCTGCGGGATTGCTTCCTTTAACCGGCAGCCACGAAATTTGGTGAATTAAGTCTTCCATGATGGAAATCGGCTCCTCCAGCCACATATACCCATCACGTACTAGACACAGTAGTTGCTGGATGACAAAGATTGTGATAGGCACGTAGTGGTAGTGGGTTATCCACTGCAGATGAAGTAACCCTATCTTCTCCACACCTCGCAACCATTTCTGCTATCATAGCTTTTCCGTGGCCAACTGTGGGAACTTCTCAATATCTTCAAGGTCCCAGTCTTCGAATTTTATATTCAATACCAGTCCCAGCAACAGACTGTCAAACCTTATATCATCCGAAAGAAGTAGGGTCTAGAGCACACTCTTCGTGGCCTCCAGGTACTTCAGTATCTTGGTTGTCCCTTTCCATGGGGGAATGTAGGAGGGTAACTCTATCACTGAAGGTGCTTGGGATACATTTTCCGCCCCATCCTCCTGTGCCTCAATTTGGGCTATCAGGTCTTGCAGATCTTCCTCCTCCTCCTCTATTTCAACAATGAAAACTTGCCCTTCTCTACCAGCGATATTTTACTAACTCTTGGGTGTCGTGGTGATTCCCAGATGGGCCCCACTGGCTATTTCTTTTTCTGTAGTTGTGGCGTGCGTGGGGACTTCGGTACCTCTGGTGCACCTGCAGCCTCTCCAGGCTCCTCCTGGGTCACCCGAGGTTCTGGGCTACCTCCCATAACTCGCACTTTGGTTCTCGACATTGTGTTTATACTGGATTTGGTTGGTCACGTACTCATAGGTGGCACGGTAGCTTAGGGCTTGCTGCTCTGTACTAACTCAATTCTCAAAAACCCTAGAGCTGCTTCAAAGCTACTCCGCAGAATTTTATAGTAACATTTGGATTTGAATTCAGTCATTCCCTCCATTTCTGAGTCCTTAGTACTTGCTTGGTGGAAGATCTCCTCGAATCTAGCTCATAATTCATGTCTTAATAGCTCACCACTCGCTCCTTTCTACATTAAATTACCCTTCTTGTCATGAATAGTGTCGTCAACAGTCACCCCCCAGCCTATCTGTGCAGCAGCACATCCTCTTAAGCGCGACTGCGAGCCTTGTGACAAACGGGCTCTACACGGAACCTTCTTTCCGTGCAAATTTCCTTTAGCCTTGTTTATAGTCCCATGCCCTCTTTCAACTGCCTAGAGTGATGAGATTATTCCTTCTATAGATATTTAGGTGGTCGCACCCCTGGGGTGAGACTGCGCTTTTCCTACTAGCCCAGGCTGTGGGCACCTTTGTCCTTTTCCTCTGTATAGAGTACCTTTCCTTGTTTAGGAAGGTGCAGTTGCAGCCATGATAGCAGGGTCGCAACTCTTTCTACTACAGTAGTAGGGCTAACCATACTCGATCTCATCATAATTAGTTTCTCCCAGCCCGCTTGTATGACTTCAGTTTCCAGTTTGTTGATTTCTTAATTCAATGTCATGCTTCTCTTCCTCAGCCGTGACCACTCATCATCGATTTCACGATGTTTCATGCTTCCTTGCCAAAGGTCTTCTTACAGCTGCCTAATTCCTATACCCAGGTCCTCGCATCTTGTTCCTACTGCGGAGGCAGTGGTTTGGGCATTCTTCTCTATTCTCATGGTCTCTTCTCTTCTTGTCATTATTGGGTTCATTTCCGCACTCCAGTTTTTGCTTATGGTCATATAGGCCCATCGAACCAAGGGCATGCATAGGTCCCAATCCATTCGTCTTGCCTGGTAAACTATCTTCATGATCCCACATAGCCTTGTTAATGTTGCACCGTGGGGTATTTGTGGTGTGTGTCATTCTTTCTGCTATCATGTCGAGCCTTGATTTTTTATCCTTAGCCTGGGTTGTCCCTACCCAGCACGCAACTGCACCCATCGACACAAGTGGGCATGCAAATGGCTTTGCCCTGGCTGCCTGGATCATTTTGGACACTGGGGACTTCCAAACCGTAAGTGCATCCTTCTTCTGCATTCATTCTAGCTCCCAATATTCTTTTGGTGCATCTACCACCATTGTGCAGGCGTCGCGTGCAACGCCTAGTCCATCGCATTGTACCATTGCTGTGTTGGTACTGACCTTCCAACTTTTTCTAAGAGTTTATCCCCACTTGTGTCCCCATCATATGTTGGCAGTTCCCTAGCTTCCACAGTGATCTAATCATCATGTTGCAATTTAGCATTGAGACTCCATGCAACCGATTCTACCACTGTTCTATTTCTTCATCTGAATCCGAAGTACAGGAACTGTCGCGCTCCCATGAGATTCTCCCATCTTTAGTCAGGTTTACCCTATCTTAGTCTTGTGCCATTATTTGGTAAATGTAATCCAACTCATCGTCGCTATCATCTTCGTGCACAGGTTCAGTGTAGTGCACTCCTTCAGCTGGATCCAACGGCACTACTACGCGTAGAGACTTTTTCTCGAAACTCATTTTTTGCTTCTTCAGGTTGATGACTCCATTCATATCGGTAGCCCAATCTATCCCTAATAATGCCCAGTAAGGGTTACTACCATCCATAATCTCTATTACCTCAATGTCCATCTGTGTGCTTACATCTTCAATATCCATTGTTACCCCTTGCAGTCTTCCCATGAGCATGATATTTTGTTGGTTCGCCATCCATAAATGAATAGGAGACCACTATAACATGGGCCAGCCCATTCATTCCCAATTATATTTTGGTAACATGTTCGTGCCTGAACCCAAGATGAGGACTATCTGATCCATCTCATATTTTCTAATTTGTGCCATTAACTTCATTTCCCTCCCATTGCGCAAAGCATGCTTCCCCATCTTTCAAACTGCGTGTGGTTCCCCTGATCCTGCACACCTAGTGATCAGATCTTGGAGTCCTTTAACTGCCTTATTGTCTCATAGCAGCTTCATGCATGTCTCTAAAAAGGTAGTAAGCATAGACGAATCCATTCTCGGTACTGGTTGATCCTTACTACCTAAGGTAGAGGCCTCCTTGAAGCTCTTCGTAGCTTCCATAACCGTTTCATTCGCGCATTCCAATTCAGGCTCAGATTCCTTCGTAGGGGCCTTACGAACCCATGTATCATCCTCAAGTTTCTTTCCCTTATCTTCCCCTGTAGTCATGCCACTTCTAAGCACCATATTCATGTTGGGGTCTTCTTCGTGTGGTTCAGACTTCATCATTTGGATATTTTGAGTTGGAGTAGGCTGTAGTACCCCTTTCTCGCGCATCTGTGCGATCAACGTTGGACAATCTACTGCTTCATGATCAAACTGATAACAATACAGACAACATACCCTAGTCAGATTTGTACAGTCGCGTGCATAGTACCCGGGTTCACCACAATTGTAGCAGATTAACTATCTGCACCCTTGTCTGGGTCCCATTCCTCCTCGTCCTCAACCTCACCCTTGAAATCCCCCCCACTCAATTACTACAGCTGGATTGAGGCCTCGCATTTTTTTCTGCATTCGATAAGCTGGGGTCCTATCCATCATTAGTTCATAGCTCTGACATGTCTGCTCATCGTGGCTCATTGATCTACAGAAATTACAGTAGAGTTGCTACAGAGTCTGGGTATACTTCTGCAATAGGTGACAATTATCTGTCGTGTGATTTCCTCCCACCTGACAAAGCGCACACCAGAGTGCAGGGGGCGTACTCGGCCCTACTTGTGCCTCCGGTCTCCTTTGTTCCTTTTCAAAAAAAAGTGGGCAAAGTGATTCATT
>APFE030568207.1:52079-144296 GCA_000404065.3 Pinus taeda
TGCTTTCATTGGCATCCATTTTGATAGATAGCAGCTTTGTTTTTAAAAATAAAATACGGTTTGCATTAGTAGTCTCATGCAAACCTTTGAGAGTGTCCCATGTCGCCTTCGAAGTTTCACAGTGCCGAATGTGAGGAATAATATTGTCCTTCACTGACATGCGTAGCAGCACCCTTGCTTTCATTTCACGCTTCTCCCAATCTTGAGTGGCAGTAGGAGGTTGAGGCTTGGTCTCATCACCTTTGACAATCGGCCAAAGATTGTATGCCTCCAGTACTGTGATGATCTTAAATTTCCAATTGACATAATTTTCTCCATCAAGTTTTGTAGACTCATTTAAATATGAATCTGCAAGGGGATTAGCCATTTCTCCACCAATGACCAAATTCAAAAAAAAATCGCAAGCTTCTTAAGGTTGAAACAAATATACAGGCAGAATCCAACAGGAAAACTGGTTGGCTATTAGTACAAATAGCGAAGGACTAAGGACCGATTGCTATTATGCGGAAATTTAAAAATTGCATACCCGAAATCATAAACTGAATGCTAAAATCCTTAATCTGTTACGTCTGGCCTCGCAGCAGGTGTCCCTCGTGCCAACTCTTCACCTCCTTCTCAATGGCTTCGGATGGTTGCAACTCCAACGGCTCTCACAGACGATTTAACAATAGCACTCAAGCAGGTCATACAACTTATAGCAACTTCAGCACACAACTCTCAGACATGCGCTGATAATATAAAAACCAGATAACAAACAACTGGATACACTCAAAGATGTTTCAGGGAGAATAACTGAAACTATATTAATGAACTCACAAACTATTACAAAATATAAGTGTTGTAGGCTACCAGCAATATTGTTTAATACTGTCACTGCGCACACTCTAATGGCAGAGTCACTCACTGCACGCGAAGAGGAGAGAGGCGCATACAAAAAGTGCTTTGATACCAAATTACAAATTACAACAAGAAACTATCACAAAGACAGGCAGAAACACCAGCAAACGTGAGACAAAGCTCACACAACTTCATTCAACTTATTTGCTCAATTACATCACACTTATATAGGAAACTCACCTAAACTAATTCTGTTGAACCACTCACAACTAATTCTATTCAACCACTCACAACTAATTCTGTTCAACCACTCATAACTAATTCTGTTCAACCACTCATAACTAATTCTATTTCTGCATTATTCTCACATCGATAACAATCTGTTGAGCGGTTCAATTCCTGCTCTTCTCGGCAATTTGACGAAGCTGGAGAGTATGGATTTCTCTCAGAATCATCTATCGGGCAACATTCCCACAACTTTGATGAGGTTGTCGAAGATGACAGAACTATATCTCTGGGAAAACCAGTTGTCTGGAGAAATCCCCCATAATATTGACGAGCTGAGGAATGGAACAATTCCTGAAACAATTCCAAATTTGACCCATTTGGAAACCTTATCTTTGTGGGAGAACAACCTCACGGGATCCGTCCCTGCACAACTAGGAATGCTTATTAACCTCACAAACTTCTCCAAATTCAAGTTTTTGAGGTTAACAAACTAGAGAAAAAATCCATACTTTCCCAACTAGGGAAGAAATCTTTACAAATTAACTTATAATTTAAATAATTAAATTATATAAAGATATAAAAATAAGAGATATATATAAATAATGTTTGACTTGACTAAGATTTATGAATTATGGAAATATTCAATTGTAATTAAAAATTAAAATATACATATATATAGAACAATTCTATGAAATGAGGTTAGGGATTATTTTATTAATTAAAATTAACCTTAATTAAAAAAAAGCTAAATAAAGATGAAGAAAGAATATAAATCAAGTCAAGAAAGAAAGAAAACGATTAAAAAGTAGAATTAAATTTTTAATAGTGACTTAAATAATTAAATACATATAAATAAATTAAATCTAGATTTCAAATTAATTCCAATTAATCAAATTATATATAAATAAATTAAAACTTAATTCGCAAAGTAATCTTGTTAGACTAAAATTTAATGAGTTAAATTTATTTATATATATATTAAATATAATTTAAAGGGTGAAGTAATGAAAGTTTTTTTAATAAGAAAATCAACTAAATTATAAAAATTGATATAAAAGAAGAAAATAAATAAATACAGATCCACAAAGTAAATAAAGACTCAATGGGAGAAAATAAAAGAAAACAAAAAACAAGGAAAAAGAACTCAATTAAAATTAGAATATCATAGGACTAAAAAGGAGAAAAACTAAGACGAAAAGGTTGGGATGCAACAACTACTAATTTTCCATCTGTCATCTCTATTTAGATTGTTAGCTTCCCTAAACTTAAAGTGATAAAAATGAAAAATCTTCACAAAAACCCTGAATACATATATAATGATTTGTCTTCTCAACATGTTTCTTAAGAGCGAGTTCTCTCTTAGTTGACATCTCCGTGTTTCACCAAATTTATAGACCAACAAATATCAACAATATATGAGGTTCGCCGAAAACACAAAATCACGTAAACACCTTTCCTATCATAATAATGATAGTAAAAATATATATGCTTAACCTTAATCCTAATATTTATAAATGAAAAAATATAGATTCTCATTTAACATACCAAAATCACACATTGATACTTTTACTTACTGATTTAGTGAAAATATGATGGTGTTGTTTTTGTCGGGACTTTCTGAATTTGTCTTGGTACAATTTGTCCATTGCAGAGAATTTGACATCCAGTCTTCACCACACAGATGTCAAGCTTGTGTTGATGTATTGATATATAGGTAAGGGAAGCGAAGCCAAATCCAAACACCAAGCAACCATGGTTCGCCTTTCTTCCGAATCCAAATTGTTCAGCACGCTCCTCTTCTTTATCCTAGGTTTCTCGCTGATTCTTTTTCAGTCCAATGCCATCTCTGACGAAGGGAAAATCCTGCTGCAAATAAAAGAGACGGATTGGATTGACAAGCATAATGTTTTGAGCAACTGGAATTCCTCTGATGAAAATCCGTGTGGTTGGAATGGAGTATTTTGTAATACTCCATTCAATGTTGTTACCAAAGTTAATCTCTCCAACGCTTCCATTGCAGGAAGGTTGACTCCTGCTATATGTGGCCTCCACAATCTCATAGACTTGATACTGCACTCGAACCATTTCCAGGGTCCATTTCTCGATGGATTGTTGGCTTGCAACCATTTGCAGACGCTGGATTTGTCAGATAACATGTTCGTCGGAAGCTTGCCGCATAACATCTCTGCACTGCCAGGTGAGTTGAGTCATTTGAAGTTGGGGTCTAACAATTTTTCTGGAGATATTCCACCAGGCTTCGGCATGTTAAGGAACCTGAAAACACTGTGGCTGGATGTTAATATGCTGACTGGTTCAATTCCTGCTTTTCTCGGCAATTTGACGGAGCTGGAGAGTTTGGATTTCTCTCAGAATCATCTCTCGGGCAACATTCCTACAAGTTTGATGAGGTTGTCGAAGATGACAGAACTATATCTCTGGGAAAACCAGTTGTCTGGAGAAATCCCCCATAATATTGACGAGCTGAGGAGCATACAAATTCTGGACTTTTCAACTAATCAGCTGAATGGAACAATTCCTGAAACAATTGCAGATTTGACCCATTTGGAAACCTTGTCTTTGTGGGAGAACAACCTCACGGGGTCCGTCCCTGCACAGCTGGGAATGCTTGTTAACCTCACAAACTTGGATCTCTCCAGTAACAAGCTTACTGGGCAGCTGCCACAGAATTTGGGTACACAATCTCATCTTTGGCTTGTTGATGTTTCAGAGAACAATTTCAGTGGCCCTCTGCCTACACATCTATGTGAGGGAAGAAATCTTTATGCGTTGGTTATATTTTCAAACAATTTCAATGGGAGCTTGCAGCCCTTAGATTCTTGCAACAGTCTGCAATACGCACAGCTCTATGAAAACCAGCTAAGTGGCGAGGTTCCTCTCGCATTATGGAGCTGTCAAAATCTTATCGAATTGAAGCTCTATAATAATATGTTTGAGGGCCAGATTCCTGAAGAGATTGGCAGGGCAAAGGAACTGCAATGGTTACAGATCTCTAACAATCAGTTCAGTGGACTCATTCCTTCGCAGATTGGACAGTTGAGGAATCTTGTCAACTTTAGTGCAAGCAATAACCGACTGTGAGGACCTCTTCCTGATGAACTTGCAGGTTTGCATTCAATCACTAGCCTCCAGCTTGACCATAATTTATTGCCTGGCAAAATTCCGAAGGGAATAATGTCATTGGCAGTTCTCTCTGAACTGAATCTGGCGAACAACCAGTTAACAGGAGAAATTCCTGCATGGTTAGGCTCCATGTCAATTTTAAACTCTCTGGACCTATCAAACAATCTACTGGAGGGGGTTATTCCTCCTTAAATGGGGAATCTGAGGTTGACCCTTTTCAACGTATCTGGCAACAACTTGTCTGGTTCAATTCCTTCCACTTTCCAGGTTTGGGCTTTTAAAGATAGTTTTCTCAGTGATCCCAATCTCTGTGGTGATCCAGCTCTGCTTAGGGTCCGATCGTGTTCTTCAAAGAAAGGACATGCATTATTACCGATAATTTTAGTCCCAATAGTAGCAATTGTATTGCTTTCGTGTTTGGTTTATGTTGCTTGTTTCAATACCCATACCAAACTCAGCAATTTCTTTATGAGCAAATCAACGTTGAAATGGAATATTGAATATTTTCACAAAGGCCTGGAACTGGATGAAAAATACATCATACCGCAATTGACAGAGGAGAATGTGATTGGAGCCGGTGGAGCTGGAAATGTCTACAAGGCGACTCTCCCAAACGGGCAGCAGGTGGTTGTGAAGAAAATTATAAAGAACAAGAAAACTGAATTTGAAGCGGAGGTTGAGACCCTGGGTTTGATCAGACACGCCAACATCTTAAAACTCCTGTGCTGCATCTCAAGCGCAGACTCAGATTTCAAGTTATTGGTATTTGAATACATACAAAATGGAAACCTGTTTGATCGCCTTCATGGATCAGAATCAATGGCAATACTGGAGTGGCCAGTCCGCCAAAAGATTGCAGTTGGTGTAGCTCGTGGGCTTTTCTATTTGCATAATGATTGTAGGCCTCCAATATTGCATAGAGATGTGAAATCCAGTAATATATTGCTGGACTCAGAGTTTGAAGCCAAGATTGCCGATTTTGGTTTAGCCAAAAGAATATCATCTCGTCATCATCCGTTGGAGGCTGGAGTGGATGGTTTGACAATTTCTGGTTTCAGGGGTTCTCATGGCTACATTGCCCCAGGTAAAAAGTATTGTATGCTATTCCTAACAATTCATTTCAAGTCTTTTTTGGTACAGGTAATGTTGATTATTCAAACAATATGAGTGGGTGCCAGATGTGATACATTATCGGTTTTGGTATTGTTGCAGAGTACTGCATGGGTATGAAGGTGAATGAGAAGAGCGATGTATACAGCTTTGGGGTGGTGCTGCTGGAGCTTGTAAGTGGAAAGAGAGCAACCGACGAAATGGAATACGGAGAAAGCCTTGACATTGTGGGATGGATCCGCAGCAAATTACCGTGTAGAGAGTTAGAGGACTGGGAAGTGGTGGTGCAGCAGGGGATATTGGACTCGCGAATTCTACAAGCTGATGGTGAAGGTAGAAGTTGTGGAGAGGAAACGCTCCGTCTGTTAAAAATTGGGTTGTTGTGTACGAGCAAATTGCCAAATCAGCGGCCTTCCATGAAGCAAGTGTTAGAGATACTGCAGCGTACATGAAAATTGTTGGTAAATTTAATTCCAGCCATTTTTTAGGTTTCATTCAAAGTGTTTTATTCCATTTTAATTAGTCTAGTCTTTTCGATATAATTTTATTTAACTAATTCATAATATTGAGAAGAACCAATCTTGTGTTCTATTATTCGTAATATGAGGAGCAAATCTTTTTGCTCATTTTTTGTTTTTTCATTTCTTATGATAATATCATAGCTAGAGAGCAGCCAGTTGGCCAAATGAGAGCAAAAACAAACACGCATAACACTCTTTAAGAGAGCAACAAAAGTTTGAAAAAAATTAGAAAAACCTTTCACAAAAGCAGAAATAGCCAGTTCTGAAAAGGAAACCAAAATTTTATTAAAAAAAAAAAAAAAACTTTAGTACTCAACGTACCCATGCCCAGAGAGCCGTGCGTTGAACTTGGTAAACTCCCGAAATTCACAAAAAAGCTGCGATAGGCCATCGGTAAATGCCCTGCCACAGGCCATCAGTAAATGCACATGTCTTAAACAAGAAAAGTTTGAAAAGATTTTAACAAAGTTATTTACGATTGAACGAGTTCCTTGGAGGCGAATGATAATGGAGGGTAATGAGTCCCTAAAGGATAGAACTGCTAAGTAATTCTCGAAAGGGTTCCATTTTATGTAATTTTTAAAAGCCTCTAATTGCATTATTTTAAAAGGGCTCATGTGTTTTTTTTAAAAGGGCTTTGCGTTCCATCTTGAAATACTAAACAGCCTTTAAAAAGGCATCCATGTGATTTAAAAAAATAAAAAGAGTTATGTAATATTAAAGGGATTTAAAAAAATAAAAAGAGTTATAGGTTGAAATATTTTTATTTTTATTTATTTATTTTGGGTTAAAAAGGTGCATGAATTCCTTTAAAAGGGTTGGATTTATATGATATGGTTTAGTTTATATTTGTTTTTTTTTTAAATAAAGAAAGTTGTTGTGGAACAAAAGTAAATTTTAATGCGAAACAAAAGCGTAGCCATTGCACATACTTGTTATGTTTATTATTCGATTGGCTTGTTGAATTTTAGTGAGTCAACACTCAACAAATGGAAAAAGCCAAGACGCTGAGAAGGTCAAAGTGACAACAAGAGATGTTTGAGGCATTTTTAGATTTGGAGGTGAAAAGACAGAAGAATGTCATTCTTCCCCTCATTTCAGATGGCGAGACATCCAAGGAAGCCTGGGATACCTTGAGAGGAGTTTTGGTGTAAGGGGGAGCATTGAAGTTGAAAATAAAATGTTTGTTGAATCCCACTGCGCTCAGCCACAAACAGACGATGATTGTGATAAATTTGCAGAAGAAGTAAAGAAGGAGTGCATAATGATTGTGAATCCCACTATGCACAGTTGCAAGTGGATGAAAATTTGGTGAATCCAACAACAAAGCTTGTTGATGACAATTTGGTGAATCCAGCAACAAAGTTTGTTGATGACAATGGAGTTTTCATTGGAGCAATGAATACTATGGTGAATTCAACAATTAATATTGCTGATGTAAAATTTGATGAAGAATTGTTTGCTAATGATGAATGGTTGCAGATGATGCAACAAAAACATCATATAGACAATGATGTTATTCAGTGAGAAAATCTCACTTGGATCTAAAAACCAAGTGGAAGACAACTGGTCTATAGAAGTACAGGTTGGTAAAGAAGTGGAAGAGACAAAGGCAAAGATACAGACAAAGGCAAAGAAGGAAGTCCATAAAGATAAAACATAGACATAGGCAGAGGAAAAGTTGGAAGTGCAACAGGAGAAAGCTCTCATTAGAGAAAAGAACCAATGTGGTTCTACAAATACTTTTAATTCTAACATTGACTTCCAGTGTGTAGGTACACAGAACGATTATAAAGAAGAGCTAGAGTTCCTTGAAGCATGACTTGCAACACCATGTCTAAATGAGGTGTACATAGAAGCTGCAGAAATGAATGTTGAAGATAACATGCATGATGAACACATGAATGAAATTTTCAGGTATTGGAATTTTGAAGAGATAAATTTGTATTCTCATCTTATGTTGTAGCAGATTGATGATGAAAAGCCCAATACATAAGATACTATGTGGCAACAGCCCACATACAAGCCATTTTTTGAAGAAGTCCTGGGCCAAGCCATTTTTTGAAGAAGTCCAAGGCATGCTTAGACAGTTTGGAACAATGGAAGACTTGCACCAGCAAATAAAGAAACTGAAATTTGAAGCCTACAACAAGAAGAAAAACTTGAAACAATTTAGAGGCTAGATGGAAGAAGAAAAGAAGAAAAGTAAATCTAGTTGATGTCAATTTTTCACATTTTAAGCCTAGCTGAGACATAGACCAGCACACATCTTAATTAAATTTTTATGTGGTTGTAATTAAGGGGGAGTGTTGGAGAATCTAATTCTAACCACCTACTAGGAGTCCAAACCATACATCCAAGTGTCCTAGTTTAGTTTCAATTAATGGATTTTCACTCTAGTCATTTATTACTGATGCTTCCAATGTAATCTTACTTAATTGATTCTTAATATTGAGAAGAGAAAATTCTTTTCTGCTCCACTTTTCGTTTCTCATTTCTTGTCAAAGATGCTTTGAGCATTTGACATGAATAGCTGGAGATTTTATTAGAATCTTGTAATTGTCATTTATATTGGAACCTTGTAATGGCGTAGGCTAAACATTCCTGTAAATGAAAATTCTGATACAATTTTGAGAAAATCCCACCCAATTACAAATGGTTTTGGTGAGAAGTCAAAATTGTGGGCTGGTTAGACAACTTGTCTTGTAATTGCTTAAACCATAAGGTATAATTTAGCTAATTAGTGTGAGTTTTATCATCATCCAATTATTTATTTAAATTTTATAAGTTTTAGTGATTCAATAATTTTTATCAGTTCCGCTTTCTCATGAATGAGGCAATCAATTTATAAATCAAAACACTATAATGATTATTTGTTTTTCATGTATGTATGAGTAATGTTTTTTTTGGTTATATATAAAATCTAGATAATATCTTATATTTCACATAACATAATCATGATTAAATAAAAAATGTTCATTTTATTTAAATATAATTATTATTAAGTGAAAAATGTCTATTTTGTTTGGGGATTCACCACAACTTTTACTCTAAAGATTTACAATTTTTTTTTTTACAATAACATTAAAAAACTTTGTTTTGCATTGAAAGATCATAAACAAATTAAATATAGTTCAATATCTATAAATGAAATTTTTTTATCTATATATAAAAAAAACTTTGTCATTAATATGGAAATTGATAGCCATCTTTAGGAATAACTTTTTGTTATAACAAGAAACAAGACTTTCATTAGCTGGATAGAAAATTGCTTTATATGAAATCAATCGTGGAAAGATAATTGCTTTATGTAAAATCAACTGTGGAAATTGATAGCCATCCTTAAGGAATAACTTTTTGTTATAAGAAGAAACAAGACTTTGGTTAACTAGAAAGAGAATTGATGTATGTGAAATCAACCAGACTAAATGTACATATTTGCAATTAAGTTACTAATTATTAAAATTTATGATAGATTAATTTAAATATTTGTAAATAAAATTGGTTTAATTTATTTTTAGCGACCAAATTTCATATTTACAATTAATTTATTATTATTTAAATTTATTATGATTAATTTTTTATATTTAAGTAATAATTTTGGCTTATTTTTTTTTATATAGGCTATTGATATTTTAATTTTTTTATTAGTTATAAAATGCATTGTTTAACAAGCTCACAATATTACGTGAATAACAATTTGTTTTAAGAAAGCTAATTTTAAAAGTGTTTAAATTGTTATTTAAATAACTGAAATAAATTTATTATTTAATATCATTAAAAATCTTTGAGACACTCAAATTGTAAAACTTAACCATTATAATTTAAATTTCCAAAAAACAATTACCAATTTTTTTCAAAATAATACCAAAATTTCCCTTTAATTTTTAGACAAAATTGTACCCCTCGTGATACTACTACATTATAAAATAAGTATAAAAAACGTAGGCCTCGTAGCAATCAGTCTACGTTCTGGAGTGTAAGGAATGTTTAGATTCTTTACGTAATATGATGTGTTTTAACGTTTTTCGAACGTTTGACGTTGCTCCACAAACTCCAAAGGGAATGGTGCCCTACATCAATCTCTTTACGCACCCAAAACGAAGGAGGAGCGGCATCGAGGGATTAATCTTACGAGATTAGTGAAGGACTCCATTTTGTTTTGTTTTAGCCTATTTCACCATGTTTCGATCGGATAATAGGCCCAGACTTAGCACTTGAAGTGTGAAATATTGAATCTTGTAGGTAGAGAAAATGAAAACGAAACTCTTGAGCTTGACATTTTTATATGTGGGTATGAAAAGCTTTAATTTCTATATGGTTAAGAAAATTTTGAATGAGCTGTGCGATGTAATGATTTTCTTTTTATTTTTATGCAATTGAATACGATGACATAAGGATGGACTATGTGATGATTTTGAAACAAATTTAGTAATGGTCATAAATGATATATGGAAAGGATTTCAATTTAGAGAGACTAACACATTGCAGTGGGTGTGAACATGTAAATTGAAGGTAAAATGTATTGAAGGTAAAATGTATTGGGTGTAGTTTTGGTGAAGAATGGGAATGTTATCATTTACAAATAAAAAAAAATCTGAATATTAGGAGAGGAGTCTCCTAGTTGTAAGACTTGGCTTTTATATAAGAAAGTTTGGAAAATAAAATTGTTAATGAAAATTTTATGGTAAATCTTATGGGAACTATATGCATGTGATATATGTGAGTTGATGTATCTATATAGGGAGACTAGAAAATGGCTATAAATCATAGTGGTGCAACGAAATATTTGGAAGTATTCCATGTGATGCCTCCTTAGAAGGATCTGGTAAATTCCTTAGTTGGAAAAGCTAAAGGTTGAGAAGTAAAGAGCCTACAAGAAATGAGGATATTGGTTGGGTAGAACACCCAAGGAAGGGGATTACCGGGACATTGAAATGGTGAGTAACTACAGGGAAGGGGAGACTTGTTGCACAATCACTAAATTGGGAGAGTGAATGAGTACACTGATTACAAGTAGTCAGCTAAACTTGTTATATTGGAAACATGATGAAGCAAAGGATAACCATATAGATAAGTATTGTGGTCAAATAAATCGTTTCTTTGGATTCGCGAAATTTAGGAAAATGTTTATGCCTAGAAAAATATTTTAATACACATTTTTGCTAATAATTATTGTACGAATGCCATAAGTGTGAAAGTGACTATACCATGAAGAAAATACCATTGTTAAAGTGGTGGAAAGGACAAAGAACATGACGAATGATGATGATACAAATGAGAAAAGATGTTGGTGCAATTGAAAGGTAGTAGTCCATGACTATTGCAATGAACAAAAGGCACTTGAAATAGTCTAATGTTATTGAACATGACATTTGAAATGGCATGAATAATGAGGACGTAGCTCCTTTAAGGGGGAGGGGATTGTAACATCCCCAAAGATTAATCATGTTGACATTGTAATTGTAATTAATTATGTTATTGGTCCTTGTATGGGAATGAAAATGTAAATGTCCAAAAGACTTGGAATGCTTGTAATCACAATTTAACTTACCATCTAATGAAGCGCTGAAGCCTTGATATGATATGAACCATGAAAAGTAATGAGGAGCAGGGGAGGAAACAAAGGGGAATATGAACATTATTTTTTTCCAATGGATTATTGGTTGAGCTAAATGTACATAAGAATCAATATTTTGAACCTTTCCCTAAGAAAATATCTAATGTGAAGGTGCAACAATAAATACCCGCAACTATGAGAGGAGTGGGTAGTAGTACTAACACTGTCTAAGGGTATGGGAAATTTACCACTGACCAACATGGGAAACTTGATAGAAAACCATTCAAGGAAGAAACATGAAGAAACAAACCCATGAAGGAAATAGAAAAAATAAAGTAAGGGGGAAAATGAAAAATATATGCATGCACAAGAACAGAGGAGAGCCATTTTAGAGAGACTGTGTGAACCTGGACCCACCACGTGCTATAGAGTGATATTAGCTTGTGAACTCTTGAATGGTAATTCAAAGTCTGGATATTGAACCACAAGGGTTGTGGAAGAGGGACTTGGATAGTGGGAGACATAGCATCCCTTCAGTCATAACACACCTTTGAGCAAGTCAAGGATTAAAATGTGTGAATTGTGGAAACTAGCGAGGTATCCCTCAAACTGAATCAGGTGGACTGAGAGAAACTTAATTGTTGGTTATATTATGCATGAGAAGCATTGAAGAGAAGGATATTGTTTTAGGGACTATAGGAAGTGGTGAAGGGGTTCCCTTTTAACATGTGTCAGTCGTTAATAGCCATATTTGGTTATGTGATGAGCCCAAAATCAGTGTTTGATAGGTATCACTCCTCTTTCATGTAAGTATACACCACCAATAGCCTAATAGATGTTTCTATTAAGGTTATTGTTGTGTAGAGTAGTTGAGAAACCACCCATAACAGTTGTGTAGGACTACGGGCTTGGTATGATAAAAAAGAATTTGATGTCTTAATTTGATAAAGGAGATAGGCCTTCATGACTCCACTCTATATTTTTTAGTAGAAATTCCATCATGGATTCTTGGTCTGACTTAGGTGATCTAGTTTACAATATTAGTTTGTAGTTCTAAGATCTTCCTAAGATTATAAACAAAATGCTTTCATTGTGCTTAAGGATTCATCAATTTTTGCAAGTGAAATGAAGAGTTTTTATGTTAATTTTATGAACAATTTAACATAAACCAAAAACTAAACAGCAGCATAAAAATGTACAGAACATCATCAAAAACACATTAAAACAAGCACATGATAAATGAGTTCACCCCTCCTGGGCTACGTCTCCTTGGTCCAGCTTCCAATGGCTTGGACCTCTCTATTATGATCAAAAGTGTAAAAATGTGTGTTTACAATGCTCAAATGCTTCTGAAACCTACTCCAATTAGTCCATAATACTCAAAGATGGCTATCTAGCCTATTTTTGCAACCAATTTGGTGGAAAACTGAAGGAGTTATGACTTTTCCTAGTTTCCCCACTATTCGTTCCACAAAATGCTCCACATTCAGCATGATCTTACAAAGTAGCCCCAAAAGAGTGCTAACTGGGCGAAAATTTCATCGCGTGCCAAACCATATTCTGTTGGTTAATTGTTCATCGCAAATCGCAATCGGCGGAGCTATGCAGGCTTATGGTCTGTGAAAAAAGTGAGCGATTGTGTGATTACGATATCGGCGAACCCGACAGGAAATTAAACTGTAGCTCATAACTTTATCGCATCTAGGATATCGCAATTTGTGGAGTTCCAGTGGTGTTAAGGTCTGTAGGACTCTGCCCTATTGCAGTTTGCGATTGTGATATCACATCACAACCCGAACCTGTCGGGGCTGATTCTGTAGTGTCGTGCGATATGTGATGTGTAATCGCATCGTAACCCAGTTAGCACGCTTTATTTATCCTAATTCTTACCTATTTTAACTTATTTCTGGAAATAATAATAAAGAAAATATAGCAAGAATATTAAAATAATTTGACCGAGGTCCTAAGGTAAGAATTAGCCGTTATCAATGTAGCCGTTGGAATCTTTGCTCGAGCTATTTAACATGCTATGCTGGATTTGTTTCTTCAACTTGTCCTGACGATGAACCACACTAGTTGGTTCGAAACGCGTCGACAAATGATCTTTTATGTGATTTCGCCGAAACTTCTCTAAACCCAGTACCTGTCAGGGCTGATTCTTTAACACCTTTTCGCCTATCTTTTGCAAAGTGTGATTGCGATTTATCACATCGCAACCCTTCCCTACTCAGGGGCTGATTCTTTAACACGATTCGTCTGCGAATTGCGATCTGTGATATGCGGGGGCCAATGGCAGCCTCCCACTTGGTGCCTCCTCATTCGCTGAAGGGCCTTTCCACGTCATCCAATCCTAGCATGTGAGCAAGTCAAACTTGAACTTTGACTTGCTATAACTTCTGCATACGAGCTCGGATTTGAGTGTCGTTCACACTATTGGAATCAAAATGATGAGCTCTTCAATCTGAAGCTAAGTTTAACAAGATTTTGACACTTTTATTTTTGAGCCTAATTTTGAACACCCGATCATTAGGTGTGGGCAACTACAAGAAATATTATAGTGTGGTTGAGCCTATGATGGGATGGAACATGGATTATCCTCATCAACTATAGATAGCATATGATCTTGATCAGATAGGTACCTTCATGGACTTCATCTCTGTATTATAAATTATGCTAATGATAAAGAAATGGTCATCATTGGAATATATTGTGTTTAAGTGTTTGTTTGCTTAATGAGTGATATTGTCTATCTAATATCTATTTAAGACGTGAATTGTAGATCCAGATGAAATGGTTGTATAATACTTATATGCCCCATATTAAATCATTAGTATACTTATATATCATGTCTTTCATGTTATGGACAAGATGTAATAGGATCATTAAACATGGCTAGTGTCCATGGTTTTTTCTTAGAGAGACAAGAGAAGCTCCAAGCCAATTGAGGTAATAAGAGGTTCTTGTGAATCATGTGGTTATTAGAAGAATGAAAAATATACTTGACTTTAAAAAAATGGAGACTTAAGGGCAATATTCTTCTCAAAACATGTAATGAAACATGAAAGAGCTCACTAAAGAACTTTGGAGGTGTTGAAGGCTAACTAAAGGTCTAAATCAGCCATAATGTACCCTAGTGCAGACCATTGACCAATGGGAAGGTTTTCCTTCGATGGAATGAGAGGCTTGGAGACCTCAGATGGAGAAAAGAAGGCATAAAGGCCTCTTTGAATTCTTGGAAAGAAGACCTAGTAATTGGCACTACAATTGAGGATTTTTGTTGATATTGTATCTCGGCGGAGACCTTTGTGCCATCAAGAGTCTTGTTTGCAAATAAAAGCCCTATTGAGAATCTATCCTCAACTTCCGAGAAAATGTAAGGATTCTCTTTGTGGTCAACCATTGCTTAGGGGGGAATTTGGGGTTTAACCCTTTATGTTGGGTGAAAATAAATTATGGGGATGGAGTCCCTTAATGGATTTCCATGAGAATTTAAGGTTTCGATGCCTCAACCTTAGGCTCTTATCACATGGTTGACATAAGGGTTGTGATCTAGATTTGGTTAGAAGGGGGGTTACCAAAATACTAGAACCCTAGCAGAAATCAAAGGAAATTCCTTTCAGACACTTTGGTATGGTCTGTTATCCACTTTATTACAAAATATCTATTTACATAGATGACATCGAAGTATTAAAGCATGAATACTTATGAAGAATTGTTATAGACATATTTGGGCACTACAACCCCAATCTCATATGTCCATAAAACAAGGGCTTCTAAGCCCCTAAAAGTGTCGTTTCATACCCTAAAGGAACAAGGCTAGCTGATTACATCATCTCCCAAAAGTTCTCCCTGAAAAACTACTCAGAACTGGTCAAAACTAGACCATACAGACTGCTCAGTGCTAAAGGTGCGATGCATCTCACATGCTAAATGTAAAAAGTGCGATGCATACTGAAAAGCCCTTCTATAGGGTGCGATGAGCGAGAGTAGACAAATTGCAGAAGCAGTTTGCTAGGTGGAAACCCAGAGAATCTTCTAGAAACTGCTCATTTGACACTTGCCTCTCTGAATTCGCCCAGGGATGAGTAAGAGATCATGAAATCTCCAAGTGGAACCAAGAACTATCAGAGAAATGACACTAATCAAAATCCCACAAGCTGAATCACCCACCTGCAAATATCTATATATGGATCCCTCATCCCAGAGAGCCGGAACTTTGTATTTTGTAAGGAAGTGTTGTTGGTTTCTCTATGAAACATTGTATTGTTGGGTGATCTAGCTTTTCATGAGGTGAAGAGGGCTTTCATGATGGGAGGATGGCATTGGATCAGATAGCTTGGTTGTAATCCTCTCTTCTACTACTTCTATCAATAAAGCTATTTGAGTTTTCCTCCATATAGTACTTGTATATCTCTGAATCTTGTATTTGTGTATGCATTTGTATGGTTAATATGCATCTGATCCTATATTTTTTATGGTTATAGATCTCTATTCTTTGATGGTATTATGCTGCTTTGACTCTACAGGTGTTCTTTGAAGTGGGACAAGTGAGGAAGGAGTGGCGAAAACTCTATCAAGGGAGAGAGGAAACAAGCAAGGAGCCAAGCAAAAGACTGAGGTTGGTACTCCCTGCTTCTCTCTTATCTATCTCTCATAAAGGAAAACACAAGTGACTTTAAATTGTTTGTTTCTAAGATAGCTACCCATCTTAGTGGGACTAGCAGCTCTGAATGGACACTAGTTTTCCCGATAACAAAATGGCGACTCCACTGGGATGATGTCCACCCAGGGACTGTTTCAATAGTATGGTCTGTTCCTTTTTGTTCATATGGAACCTTATCTGGAATTTCTTATGTTGAGTCTCAGTAAATTAATCCTTCGCAACAGTATCAATTTGGGCAATCCAGTCTCCAAAGGCCAATTTTCCCTTTGAACACTAGATTGCCACCATATGGGGGGCAGTATGCCTTTTCATTGTTCCCTCTGGGAGAACAACCATATGAGAGTTCACAACAGAATTCGGGTCAAGCTGGAATTACATCCAGTGGTTGGGTACCAATACTGCCTCAACAGCCAAGAGTTGTATATTCAATGCAACAAAATCAACCTGTGTCGAACATTCCCACTATACCGGCTATTGTGACGGTGTCGCAAGTACAAGCTGCCTATTGTATGTCAACCTCAAGTCTCTCAGGTTGTAATACAATAGCCTCTTGTCTCCGCAACTCAATCACAACCATCGATTAGTGGCTCCTTAACTGAAGTGACTCAGGCTTGAACGGGTATTATAACCCCTCATCTTGGTCAAACATCCAGTATTGGGCAACAACGAATGGTCTCACAGCCATTGCTAGTGCAATATCAACAACCGCAATTCCAACAAGCTTACCGAGGACCTAAGCAACAAAGCTTTGCAGGTAATGGGAAGCCGTACATTCAAAATGGTTATTAACAATCATATTATAATGGCTATGCCCATCAACCTTATCAAAGTTATCAGCATCAAATACATTATGCTGGTATGCAAAGACCCACTGCTCAGGCAATCCCATCTTATCCTGGGTATGCTTCGCCAAACCTGAATCAACAGTTGCCTTTCGTTGCAACTTTAGAATTACCAAATCTGAATCAGCTAACAAATGATCCAATTGCTTACACCCCTTGGTGGCCAACGATTCCTCATAAACTTCTGTTATATATTCCTAAATTCAATGGAAATCTGGGTGAAGATCCGTCGAATCATGTGATGACCTTTCATCTGTGGTGTTCATCCAGCACTCTCAATGATGATTCGATTAGGCTTCACCTTTTTCAACGAACGTTAACTGGTCCAGAACAAAATGGTACATCGAATTTCTTAGAGCTTCATTCGATAACTTCAGCACCCTTGCCACCACATTTTTAACCCATTTTCAATTACCAATAAGGTACGAAACAGGAATGGAGATTCTTACCAATTTTAAGCAGACGAAAACCACTCAGATATATGATCATATTCATGAGTGGCGACGTCGTCGTTGAATGGTAAAAACATATGTTCCTGATCAGCTGCTAGCTGGATGGTTTATTAAGTCATTGTTACCTTCTATTACAGAAGATGTGGCTAAGGGGGGGGTTATCACTGAAGAGAAAGTCATTGTTCGTGCGCAATATCTAGACTTGATCTATACTCAGTCTGGCACGCTCTATGACAAAATCCCTGATGCTCCTACACCAGAGTTTTTTGTTCCTCCTCCTCCTAAACCAAACAAAGACTCTCATGCCGGTGATGGCGTGATAGGTACGACCAGCACAAAAGCTGCAAAGGCTACATCTAAAACAACTCGTACGGTTTTTGATCAAAATGCAAATGAAGAACTTCTTGCCTCGGAGGTTAATGTCATGTCGTCCGACAAAGGCAAAGAACTGAAGCAACCAGGGGGCAAGAAGAAAGGGAAAAGCAAAAAGAAGAAACAGGATCATTCATCTCCTGAAAAATCTTCTACAAACCCTTCTGGACAAAAGAAACCCCCTTCGGCATGTCACATATGTGATGAAGACCATTGGATGAAGGACTGTCCATATAAAGCTGAGATTCAGAAATTCTTTAAGAGTTAAAAAACCTCAGCAGTATTGACCGATCTGTTTCCAAACCTAGAAACCAATTTGGTTGCTAGCGATAATGCTTCCCCATCCCAAGTGCTTATGTTGTCCATTTTGAAACAACAAAAAGATGTTTTGATATCGACAAGGAATAAAGATTACAGGAATCCACAACTGTCCAACAACAAGGCTGCAGATCAACCTAGTAGTTCAACAACAACTTCAACCGAAGTTGTGCCACCCATCATTCCTGAGCTAACAATAAAGCCGCCAAAGGGAGTAGTACGCAAATTGACATTTAATCCTCGTGCCCGAGTAGCATAGAATTATAATATAGTAGAGGATCTGGCCCAATTGCCATCCACTATGTCAACACTTGAAATACTGCAAAATTGCCCCTCCCCAAAGCAGGCTCTATTATCAGCAATAGGTGGAATTGACCAAGCGGATTCCAATCTTGTGGCCTTTAATCATAAAGGATATGAACCTCAGTTACTAGCTCAACTCGCTTTCCTCATATAAGTGAAAACCCCCAGCAAAACTATTCATCGAACAGTTATTGATGAGGGGGCATCTACCTGCATTATGTCAATGAGTTGCTGGAAAAATTTTGGATCACCACCCTTGTCAAGATCATCAATGACATTAAAAGCATTCAATGGATGAACATACACCTCGTACGAGATTTTAAGTAACTTACAAGTTGAACTAGGGGGAAAAACAATATAAATTGATGTCGAAGTTATCGATGGAAACTTCGATTATAACATCCTACTGGGAAGGCCCTGGATTTATGCTATGGCCACTATTGTGTCAACATACTTTAGAAAGATTGCATTTCCTTTTCAAGGAGGAATTACAATCGTTGACCAAGAAACCTTTCTCCCCAAAAGTTCACAAGTTACGGGAAGCATTCTGATGATCCATGGAAGCTCTCAATTGCTTCAAAATATCAGAGTAGGCCTCCTAAAAGACCCTACATTAATGGGTAATTTTTCCCTACCGCCTCCAAACAATCTGGCGGAAGTGGCCATGATGGGAACCTGCAATATGGTATCTTCTATATCTACAAAGATTCAGAGGATATCCAAACATGATGTTAGCATGGATCATCGCCAAGTATTGCCTCCAAGCCCAATAGAAATATTGTAGCAATCAATGTTCTCGGCCTCGGTGGCAAACCCAAATCAATGCTCATTGAGTGTTTGGATGATAGGTCTAAGGAATATGGCACCTCTTCAAATCCTTGGTCACATGTACATTCTACAGATGAAGGAATTGTTTAGTTAATGATGATAGGAGAGGTACCATGGGAAGATTACCACCATCATTCCCATCTTCTGGATTACCATGAAGATTGTTCTAGCGACCTTAATCATGCTTCGATTTTTGATTTTCTATCAAATACTATAAATACGGTGGATTCTGAGCAAAATTTGTCCAATATTGAAGAAACTATCGCCATAAATATCTTGACCAAACCAGATATTTTAGAGAATATATCATATATTTAATTAAATTTGGAATTAAATAGTGGATCTAGAATTTAAAAATAACCAAAAGCTAAATTCTAATCATGTTCTTGTAATAAAATATTTCCAATTTTAATGAAATATGTGTTATATACATGTCGGCAAATCTTGTTCTTCTTCAGAACTGGAAATATATTGCGCTCTCTTTTGTGAGTTCAGAGATGTCTTTGCATGGTCATATGAAGAAATTCCAAGCCTTGGCTCGAGCATAGTTGAACACGAAATTAAGATGTATCTAGATGTCAAAATGGTATCACAATGGCTTCGGCGGGTGCACAAGAAAAAAACCGCTGCCATCAAGGCAGAAGTTGAAAAACTTTTACATGCCAGTTTTATTTACCCGGTTCCTCTAACTGATTGGGTATCAAACATTGTTCCTGTGTGTTATAAACATTTTTGGCCACTACAACCCCAATCATAAATTTCCATAAACTGAGGGCTCCTAAGTCCTTAAAAGTGTTGCTTCACTCCCTAAAGGAACAAGGTCAGCTGATTACATCATCTCCCAGAAGTTCTCCATAGAAAACTGCTCAAAACTGGTCAAAACTGGACCATACAAAATGCCCAGTGCAGAGGGTGCGATGCATATCACCTACTCAGTGTAAAGGGTGTAATGCATACTGGATATCCCCTCTATAGGGTGCGATGGGTGAGAATGGACAAATGGTAGAGACAGTTTGCGAGGTGGAGGATCATAGAATCTTCCAGAAACTTCTCCTCTGACACTTGCCTCTCTGATTTTGCCCAAGGATGAGTAAGAGATCATCAATCTCCAAGTGGAATCAAGAACTATTAGAGAGAAGACACTAATCAAAATCCCAGAAGCTGACTCACTCCCCTACAATCATCTATATATGGATCCCTCATCACAGAGATCCAGAGGTTGGAATCTTGTATCTTGTAAGGAAGTGATGTTGGTTTCCTAGTGCAACATCATAGTGTTGGGTGATCTAATCTTTTCATGAGGTGAAGAAGGGCTTTCATGCTAAGAGGATGACATTGGGTCAGAACAATTGGTTGTAATCCTCTTTGCTATTCTTGATATTAATAAAGCTATTCAAGTTTTCCTCCCCATTCTTGTATGTTTGATGATATATGCATTTTTGTGGTTAGTATATATCTAGTCCTGTATTGTTTATGATTGTAGATCTCTGTTCTTCGATAGTATTTTGCTGCTTTGATTCCACAAGTGCTCTTTGAAGCTAGGTAGATGAAGGAGGAGCGACAAAGATCTGTCAGAAGGGAGAGGAACCAAGCAAGGAACCAAGCGCAAGACTGAGGTTGGTGTCCTTTGTTCCCCTCTTATCTACTTCTCATAAAGGAAAGCGAAGGTAGTTTTAGTTTGTTTGTTTCTAAGATAGCTACCAGTCTTAGTGGGACTAGCAGCTCCGAGTGGACACTAGATTTCCCGATAACAAACTCATAATGAGACCTCCTATCTCTTAGTTAATCCTACTCTGGTAAAATAAATTTTGATTACATTTGACCCTTAAATGAGTCACCAATGATTAGGGAGGAAAATATGTTCCTTAAGAGCAAAGGATGGCATGAAAAGCTTACCTTTCCAACTTTGTATTAATGATACTGTTAAAAGTAATTTGATTATCTAAATCATAAATTCTTCTTCAATAATAGTGAGCTAAGATCATTTTTGTAATTGAGACCAGATCTAAAGATATCTTTGAACTGAAGAATTGTTTATTGAAGTCAAACTGAAAGAATTATTTCAGTAGTCAACACATGAGTTAATAAATCATCGGGTAAAGTTTCCTTTTAAAAGTTGTTTTTAGGCAGATTTTAGTATGGAATAAAATAGAAAAATGAGTTTCAAAAGGGGATTCCAAACCAAGGAAAAACACACTCAACATAAGAAAAAGAGCAAACTCAAACATAACAAATTAAATAAAATCATACCAAAAATAAGTACAAAAGTATCTCAAAGGAGATCATGCAAAGTATTTTGTTAAAAGTTGCCTATTGACTGGGAAAGACTCAAATTGACCTTCCAAAATCTGCAGTTGAAATGTGTTGGGTCCGATATTTTCTACAATAATGAAGGGTCCCAACCATAACTTATAAAACTTGGTGTGTTCCCCTTTGTCCTCATGAGCCTAGTCCCATTTTAGAACTATGTCACCAACTTCAAAATCCTTGTTAGAAGAGGACTTGTTATCAAACCATTATTTTACAAGTTGTTGGTATTGATTTAACTAGGTTATATATTTTTGTCTCTCTTCTAATTTTGATAAAGAATTGATTTTATTTTCCATAGTTGATGACTTAACTTCTTGGACGCTCTGGGATAGATGCAGAGAAGGAAGAAAGATGTGAGGAGGTAAACTAGCTTCTCTACCATAAACGAGGAAAGAGGGTGAGTTGCAAATAGCAGCTTTCGATGTGACCCTATCATCCCATAATGCATTAAAAAGTTTAGTATGCCAGTATTTATGATTTTCTAAAACTATTATTTTAAGGATTTTTAGTAGGTTCATGTTTGAAGATTCAGCAATATCATTTCCTTATAGATAATAGTTTGTTGAATATTTTAACCTTGATCCATTTTCTAAGGCATATGCGTCTAACTCATGAAATGAGAAATAAGATGCATTATCAAAGATCAACGACTCGGGAACACCAAAACGAGTGATAATTTGTGATTCAAGAAATTTAATAACTTGATTAGAATTTACCACATGCAAAGGTGTTTACTCAACCCATTTGGTAAAATAATTTACAGTTGTTATGATGAATTTATGCTACTGGGTGAGGGAGGATTAAATGGTTGAATTATGTCTAAGCCCCATTACTAAAATGGAGCTTCAACAGTGAAAAGTTATAAGGGAAACGCGGGTTTTTTAAGCCTACCATCGGTGTTTTGATAGGTTTTTCATTTTCTGACAAGGGCGTGGGCATCTTTAAACGAAGTGGGCCAATAATATCCCACCCTTAGAACTTTGTGTGTGGTGGTTTCACCACCAAAATTTCCGTGAGTGGGGCCAATGTGTAGTTCACAGAGTATTTTTGAAGCATCTTCCTACTCTAGATAGTGAAGTAACACCCTATAATAATTTTTTTGGAAAAGAACATTATTTATAAGTTTATAAGGTGTTGATTTTAATATTAATGCTCTTCTCTAAGTTTCATTAAGATGAGAGGGGGTTGTACCTTGTTCCAAATAAGATCTAATGTTTGAATACCATGAATTAGGATTTTGATCTTGACACAATACTTAATTGTGTATTAAAGATACTTCATTGTTTAGAGAGGAATCATCTGGAAAAGTAGATTGGTCACTAGGAGGAGAAACAGATTCGGCATCCAAATCACAAAGACCCTGACCTTTAATGATTTGTGTAGGTTTAATTTCCAAGTCAAATTCTTGTAAGTTTGTCATCCAATGATCAATTTTCACCCCAAGTTCCTTTTGAATTAAAATGTTTCTAACTGTTGGATATGGGACTATAACTTTAGTCTTAGACTTAAGCAGATAGAAACGAAAATGCTTAACCATTGTAACGAACCTCCTTAGCTTACCTGAGAAATTAGCCTCTAGAACCCATAAATTTAAAATTGTGGGTTCATTCACAGTTAAAGCTTTACCCCTCCTTGTAGATCTTGTCTTCTAAAATTACCTCAGCCATATTACTATTAGTCCAACATACAAATTTCTCCGTAATTTTTTTACTGGTTCTATTATATGGAACCTTAGATTCATTAACATGTCTACTGTATATGATCAACTATTAAAAATAACCATAGCATGAATCCTATGAAACTATTGGGTTAACCCCCACAAGCATTAATGGACATTAATTCAAGTTTACTGTAATTAGTATGGTTGTGTTTCATGATCATAGTCCTCTGCACATAGTTAGTATGTTACTAACCAACGCTTCATTCACATGCATATCTAGCTGGGCTAGCCTAAAAGGAGGCAGTCTTAGACACGCAACAGAGATAACTTGAACCATTAGCCATACACTGAGTATTAAGCATTAATTCTACAATTTTTCCGCATGCATAAGTATTTAATTTATCACATAACATTATAGGCAGACTATATTTCTTATTAAAATGTAAGATGTAGATTTCATAGCTATCTCACATATTCATATGTGATCTCCTCTTAAACACCATTAGTATTTACAACCATGTATTATGCTTCCATTATCAACTCTGCTCTTGGATGGATATAAAAGGAGTCACAGGTATAATACATTATCATAAAAATCATTAACACCGGTAATCTACTTATAATTGGCGGATGCAATTTCTATCATGAATCAGATAGCTCATGGGTATAAGTATTGTCCCTCACTTCATACACTTATATTGATAACTTCACACTGGAATGAAACATGCATAATGAAAACCATTATCTCCATAATAAATTAAGAATTAAGATAAAACATATTTCATGCAAGTGACTCAGATCAGAATGAAGGAAAAACACCAGTAATCTACTCATAATCATCTCATTTAATTCATTCATTCATGGCAAGGAAACTTAAATATTCTCATAGACAAACTGAAAATATAGTAGAGAAAGAGTAAGAATCATCATACAAACATCCCACGCATCTGACGCCAACTAAAACCTCACTTGGAGGGAGGAGCACCATCACCCATCCATGAATCACCTCTTGTTACCCCCGAGCCGAAGATCTTACCAAGGATCAACTGTCCTCAATTGATCGATGCACTGGGTATTTAATACCTCTTTCATGATTTATTTACCATTAGCAGCGTCCTGCTTTATGGATTTTTCCATTTGCCTAGGTCTTATTCAGAAAAGCTCGTTTTTATCTCCCATAATGCTTTTTCACATAAAAGCTTGCCTTTATCTCCCGCAAAGCTTTTATGTCGATGGATCTTTATCTCTCATCCATCCGATGGATATCCAATCCATCCAAGCTCATCTAGAATCTTATCATGAAATATTCATCTCTATCCAATTCCTCATGGGATTTGGCAAGCACATCCTCTCTCTTGGTGCTCCACCCACCAAGTGATTTATTTTATTAATTTATTTAATAATACATTTGCTTTTCATATTACATATCACCTTGATTTCCTTAGCTTAGGTGTAGAATAGTTTAACCCACAAAGGAGGGTATAAAACCTAGCTTTCCTCAACTTAGGTTTACAAACATTTAACACACAAGGGAGGATATCACACCTAGCTTTAACTTAGCCTAGGTTTACAATAATGTAGTACACAAGGAATGGGTGTTACAACCTCTTTGTACAAAGCAAAATTTTGCTTGTCCATTGGTGCATAATTAAGCGTTGCTCCCTTAAAAGTGGAGCTCATTAAAGCCACACGGATTTTAGTATTAGGATCAGCCTTTTACGTGAGCACAACAACATAGGTAGAGTCTGCAAAAGTATACAAAAGAAACTCTTTGGAAAAATCAGGACTTGTTAATGTAGGATCCTTCATAATAGTTTGTTTAATAGTGTTGAAAGCTTGTTTTTATGATTATCCCCATTTAAAAACAACATTTTTATTTACGAAGTCTTGAAGATGTTTTACAATTCTAAAAAGCTAGGAACAAAGAGACTAGCAAAATTGATCTTTCCCATAAAAGATTGCATTAGAATTTGGTGGGGTTAAAGAATTAATGGCCTACATCCTTTCAGGATCGATCCTAATTCCATTTTTATTTAAATAGATCCTAGTAATTTATGTTCGGTAACTGCAAAAATATATTTTTTAGGATTAAGGGATATTCCAAATTTTCTACATCTCTCAAGCACATTTTTTAAGTGCAAAAAATGGTGAGACCTTTGTTTTAAGAAAATTGTAACATTGTCCAAGTATGTAACTATTGACTCATTAATCAAACCTCTAAAAGCGATATCCATCGCCTGCTAGAAATATTCCCCTGCATTTATCAACCCAAAGGGAATTTTCCTATAGGCTAAGGTACCCCAAGGAGTTTGAAATGTAGTCTTTAATTGGTCAGTTGGTGCTACCATAATTTGATTTTACCCCGAGAAACCATCCAAGAAAGATAGCATCTCAAAGCATGAGACAAGATGGAGAATTTGCTCCATCGATGGCACTAGGTAATGGTCTTTTCAGAGGCTTTGTTTAGATACTTAAAGTCAACACAAAGACATATGTCACCATTTTTCTTTCTAATAGGTACCAAATTTGCAACCCACTATGTGTGTCACACGGGAAAGATTATTTTAGCTGCCAAGAGTTTACTCAATTCTTCTTTAACTAAAGGTTTGAGACTTGGGTGCATTTTCCTAAGTTTATGTTGAAAGGGTTTTGTTTTGGGTTTCATAGGAATAAAATGCTGCATGGTTTTTGGATCAAAGGTCTTGAGATCATTATAAGTCCAACCAAATACATCTTTGTACTACTTGAATAGAGTAATGAAATCAGACCTTTACTTGGGAGAATAATTTATTCCTAAATTAATGCATTATGGATTATTTTTTACCCCAATTTTGTGACTTCAAATTCCATGGTAGAGTTGTTAGTTTTGCAAATTTTAGCCCTCTTAAATCTGTCATGCAAGTCATATAAATGTTCAAATATATCAATAGATTTAGGGATCGGTTTTACCATCTCGAAAAGTTCATTTGATGGCTGATGTTTGCTTATCTGAAAAAAATCCTACAAGTTTTCATCGTGAGTGGTATTATCAATAACTATTTCCTTGAAAGTGACTTCCATATGCATAAGGTCGATTATCAGTTTATCATCATCAAACACACACCAGTTAGTGATGTTGTTAGGTATGGATGGTCTAAAAAGTAATTCAACTGAAAAGAATCAAGTTCAAAATCTTCAGCAAGAATCAATCTAGAAGTTACATTAGCTAACATTGCTTCTTACTTTGCAGTTCTAGAGATAAAATCAATATTGAAAGTTGAAAACTTTGATATTAAATCCCATACCTAAGATTGATAAGCCTTCAAGTGAGCTGAAAGGCAATGAATAGAATTGTTTACCTATCTAATAATTATTTTAGAATCACCATAAGCTCTCAAACATTGACCTCCAAGATCCACAACCTTGCAGAGTCCCTGAATAAGAGCATCGTAATTCGCAACATTGTTAGTACATTGAAATTCTCAACTACGTGCAATAAAAAATTCATTTCCTTTAGGGTCTAGAAGCATACTTCCATCACCAACCCCTTCTTTGGACTTAGAACCATCAAAATACAATGACCAAATTTTAGTTTTATCAAGATTTGGCACATTTCTGATATCAAGAACTTTATGATCACATGTAACTAGTATATTGGTTGTTTCCAAATGAGATTTTGTTCTAAATTTAAAACTGAAGAAAATTAGTGACAGGATTTCCAAAGAATGAATCAACAACCAAGAAATCATATGCCTTAACCGGTTCATTTGAGTTATTCAAATCAATAATGATATGTTTCATATATGGCTCCCTATTAATTTTAATGTTTTTCGGTTCCAGTTTCTAGGGTAGCCATAATTTATTCAAATCATTATCCATGAATCCCTTAAGGTGTTGCATAAAATCCCTACTGAAAAACAACCCATATACTTCAGGAATGTCAGTAATCACGATATCAATAATCTAATGGATTTTATGGTATTATGAAAATTCGATCAAAACATCATTCAACTCCCCTACTACTTTAACATAATTTATGTCCAGTTGTACAATCTTATATCAGAAGGTTTCATATGTGCATTAAACGTTTTACAGATTGAAAGTGGCATCGCATTAGAAGAAGCACTTGTGTCGACCATACAGTTATGGATATTGTGGTTACAAATTTCAAGAGTTAGCAAAAATGGTGAGGATTACTTTTTCTAAATATAAGAGTTGTTTGTGGGGTATTTTAAGATCTGAACATTTTCTAGAGAGGGCTTATTAAAGGTAGGTATATCTTTACCTGAAAGAGCCTTCAAGCAAGAAATATGTTGTTGAACTTTTTTCTGAATTACAATTATTTTCCAAAGCTTATACAGGGAGATGTTAGCTTTTATTTTCTTAAGATCATCTATTGGATCATATTGTAGATTTGAAACAATATATTTTTTGGTGTTAGGTGTTTTCCTATTTACATTTTTATCTAGTGTAGATGGTGTTTGGCTTTGAGCTAAAGCTTTACTTTGTGTAAACACAGGGCTAAGATCCTCTTCAAATAAATTGAGAGAAAATTCAGGAGGTTGAGTTTCATCTTGATTTTTAGAATTAGGTTTAGTTTCCTTTTCCTTGATGTTATCTAACGTTAAGCCAAGATTTTTTGTCAAATCTTGCAAAATGTTTTCCAGTCCTTCAACATTCAAACCTTGGCTAAGGGGAGGTTATTTATGAGGAGGTGGTCTCTTAAACAACTGCTTAAAATTTATTCTATCAAATGTTCATTATGATTTGCCTTTCTTAAGGTCAATTATGTCATTGGATAATTTATTTATAATCTTTTGAAGGTTGTCTAGATCCAAAGCCAATTGGTCTTTATTGACAGTAGGTTGTTTTAATGATTATCGTTTCTTGCCAAAAGAAGGTGAGTATGATTTTTTATTAGTAGTAGGTTTTAGACTAATTTTATCCTTTTCAACAAACAAGGCTTCCTCAAATGTTGCCTATAAAGTAGGTTTATGGGCCCTTTTTACCTACACGGCTATCTCATTAGGTAAATCCTCCAACATAGTAAGCGATAATCATATTTTGAGCCCGCAAAGATTCAACAAGGATCTTGTTTTTTAATGAAATAAATCTAATGTTGAAGTCTTTTGCCTTCTCTTTGTTCATCATTTTCATGTTTGACAATTCGTCAACTAAAACCTTTGGTGGCTTGTCGTCCTCAAATTTCTCCAGGAACGCAAACTCAAATTGTGCCCAAGAAACGATGCTCTAGGGAAGCTGAGAAAAATACCACGTAGTGGCCTATCCCTCAAATGTATAAGGGAACATTCTATACATTACATCCTCATTTCATATGCTCTTTTTCCTGATATCCAGCATAAAAAATTTCACGTGATCCTCAACAGGTTGCTTCGAAGCAGGGTCAAATTTTGGTAGGAACTTGTGAGCGTTCCTTGGGAGAGGATGTTGCATGCCAAGAATGACAACAACATCCTGGTCAAGCCAAGTGGTTGCATGATCATCTTGTGGATTGTATTGATCATTTTTGGGATTACCTTGATTGTCTGTCATCCTAGGGGGATCCTTCAGATTCTAACGACTGGAAAGATCCTTCTTCACTAGAGGAGATGCCTAATGAAGAGGGTCAACTATGAGGAGAAGGGGGAGAATCAGATCCTCTAATTAAATCTGGTTGACTAGTTTCATCAGTGAGTATCTCAGATGTATACAGGTTAAGAACAATACTTATACTAGTAAGAATATTGTGCAACATATTGCTTATTGTGACGATATTCTGAGGGATGCCTTCGTGTGAATAAAGTACCATGGGTTCTTGTAAGCGAAATTCAAGAGGAGTAACTATTTTTTAGATAATCTTCTTTGAAGGGAAGAAGTTCCTTCAAATATTTCTTGAGTTCATGAAATAAGTTCTCGGGATCATTGAAGAACCTTGTCAATTTCAACTTGTGTGTATGGTTGAGTTGGAGTAGTAGGTTCACTATTAGTCTACTCAAGTTGTGGCTGAGAACTAGCTGAAGTCTTAGCAAGGGGAGGGTTGGTGTGACTCCAGGTAACAATAGGTGACCTAATGTTATGGTATTTTTTACTACCTTTTTCCATTTATAGTCGAAGGTTCAAGCCCTCCTTCTAGTGCCATTTTGTTGGCACAGATTTTATACACCTAAGTCAACAAGGGAGGAATATCCTAGACTAAGGCTCTTTAATATCCCAAATTTTTTGGTATGGCTACCCTCGATGGGTTTATAAGCTATGTTGGCCTTGGATCCTTTTCTTCTTAAGAAGAAGTGAATCCGGGGAAAACTAATCCTAATCGAAACTCGGGTAATACTATACTAATCTAAACTAATTCTACACTAAATTATAAAATAAACTACAATTGAATTATCAGGTTAGTTGTACAAATGGAATGATGGGAATCAAATAGCTTAAATCTAATGTGACTATGAGAGCAAAAGGTTGAATTTTTCACCAGTAAAGAAACTACAATACACTAAGTAATTCTAATTTGTATATATCGTTTAGAAATTAGAATTAAGAAATATAATATGATTATTTATGTTGTAGAACCAAGATATAATACAAATTATGTTACAACAAATAGAATAGGCCAGAACATAACGTGACTAGCTCAAAATAAAGATGCATTATCGAAAAACTTTGCAAATAGTATTTATGTAATAGGATCAAATTTTGTTTCAATATGTAACTATGAATCAATTCAAAACTAATTCCTAATGTAAATAATGAAAGAATGGGTAATTTTTAAATTGCAAATTCCTTATTATCCTAGACAAATACAGATCAACTATGTTTACTTTTTTATTTTACATTAAGGATAAATGCACAGGCTAACTAATATATAATTTTAATCATTTCTTGGCCAAGATAGATAAAATGGATGACTAAAAATGATCTCTTTTATAATTCATATACTTTAATCATTGTATTATGAAAACAATCGATAAACCATTAGCTAAAGTAATGATATGAATGAGACAATCATCTACAGCTGCAACATTATTATCAATTTGCAAATAGGAAATAACACTTTTAGTCAACTTGAATATTTGGAAAACCCTCACAAAAGTTCAAACTGAACTAATGTCTTGATCAATACCACTTCTTAGAATACAAGTCATTAAATAAGAAGATCAATCAAATGAAACAATTGCAAATCGAAATAATGCTTTATCAACAAAGAAATGCAATTAGGATAGTTGTTTGTTATAGAAATAGTCGACATTTTATCTTCTAGATCTCAAAAATAAATAATGTGAGAATGAAGAAGATATTCACATGGACATGAAACATAAAAGTAAGGAACTAGACTAAATACAATCATATCGACAAACTTGCTTTAAAAGTATTCCAACATTCAAAATTTAACCAGCATTTCCTTGTCCAAAATTTTCCCCTTTCAGATCCCTTGTTTTCATCAAAATGAGAGCTATATATACATAGGCTTTCATCCTTTTCACATCAAAATAATACAAAAATATATATATATTATATATATATATATTTTTGGCAGCCAGTTACAGAAATAAAATAAAATTGTTTTAATTTTAGGCCTTTTGGTTGAATGATCAAATTGAAATAAAACAAGTGGCAAACAAAGTTCTCATACAGAGCTAAGAACAGGAAGACGATGATCGAGAGTATCCTAGCGTGGAATACTTATCGCAGAAGAAAAATAAAATTAAACAAACTCATAATAATACTAAAATGAGGTTGCTACAAAATCTTTGATTTTATAGCGACCTTTTATTCAAAAATAGGAAAACAGATAAAGAAAGGCATACTTGAAACACCTCACATGTATAGATAAAACCAAATTCACTATTTTTATGCATATGATCCTTCTAATTCTAAGGAAACAATAACTTTGAGATTCAGATATTTAATCACAATGTGAGTGTCCTTTGGCTCGGTTTTACCCTCGACAGTTGATGGCTTTTATTCTTTAGATTTATCCTTCACTTGGAATGAAGCTCTTTAATGACTATTTTCATAAATTAATTGGTTGATCTAATATTCTAAACGAGGAACTGTAACCATGTATTGTTGTTTCCAATACATATTGGCAATAACCTCATCTGAATGAGAAGTAGCTAGGGAAGAATTATCATAATTGGTCTTGTCACCATGATAACGAAAATCTCCTTCAAACTGGGGCTTGTTCTTTTTTGGTGATGACTCAAGATTGGTTTCCAAATCAACCAAGAGAACATTCACACGGGGACATTTATGATAGTCCTTATAACTAGAGAAATTCTCCTTTGTTTCTTTGTTTTAACCATATCCTGTTGAATTTCCTTTGTTTGACTAATTTCCTATTCTTGTGCAATATGGACAAACTCTAGTTCAAGTCGAGGAGACTCTGTGGAGGGTTTGGAATCATGGGACTTTGCTACACTTCTGGTAACACTAAGGGAGGTTTAAATCTTTGAAACTTTGACCTGAATATCATCCGAAAGAGGTGAACCTGGTGCTTGGACAGATCCTTCACACTTGTCATATCGAAATTCATCAGTAAGAGATGGGGTTGAACCGATAGGAGAGAGGTCAGGGGCCATTGTAGCAGAAGACTAAGCAAGACTAAATGAAAAAGGCTTATCATAATAGTTACGAGCAACAAAGGAATCCCAGTTATCACCCAATTCTGCCAAATGATGTTTAACTAATATGTAGATCAAACTATGTTGGAATAAGGACCTTTTAGGGTTCTTGTGTTCAGATTGATATGACCCTTACATTTTAGTTAAACTCTTCATCAAATAATAGGGAAAGTTAAGACTTCAGCTTAGGGAAACCATTAAAAGCATGATATGATACATAAACACTATGTTACGTCACCCTTCACAGGTTATATATCGATGAATTAAGTGCAACAAATCATACCATTTAGGTTTTAAAGACAAGAAAGGCATGCATTTGACATGGTACTCATAGTCCTTGCTAACGAGGAGCTTCCTCCTTGGAACATTTCAAGCTGTGACATTCTCATACTAGCATTCGCCTTCAAGAGGAAGGTGTGTGGTTGCTGCCACAAATTCTAGGTTGATTTTTATTTTCAGGTCACCCATATAGGCTCTTCTCCCATTAAAAGAGGTATCAAAATATTTAACCGCTTCATTATTATTTCCCTGAAAAAACTATAACATTTCCCACCAGTCGACTCGGTGGACCAGAGCTAGACATTCATCATTGGCTTCAAAAAAATTTGCCACGATAAACTTGGTTTGCACTATGGGTGGCATGTTACAGAAAAAAGACTAGAAACAGAGTGAAACAAGGTTCAGGGAAGCATATTGGGCCAAACATCCAAACCCTAAGTTGCAGAGCCTTTAAGACCAAAATGAGAAGGGACGAAATGAGGTTTTTTTTTATAGAACCCTCTCGAAAAACTCAAGTAATGAATTCAACAACTGTCAAGTACTAGCTCGATTCAAGGCCATAATGACCTTGGGATATGACCAATGAGTGATGGTCGCATGATAAAAGGTTGTATGAGTTGGCATCACCATAGTTTGACACTCAAGACTTAGGATTCTAGGTCGATCGATGAATAGGCATCATAACATAACACATCACTCGAAACCAGCGTTTGACATAAGTGAAAATCCATGAAACAAATCATCTTGAATCCTATATTATATTCAATATCAATGGATCATTAATTAGTGGATGTGACATGACTGAATTGTTAAATGATGTAATTGTAATATTTAAAAACATAGAATGCTACCAATATAAGGTATATACTTTAGGTTATCACCATTGACTCAAACATCAGAACGTTTAAAATCACATATCATATGGAGATAAAAATATTAACATAAGAATCAATATGATAGTTTATAAAAGGTATCATATTAGCATTATAAGCTCAAATTTGGGAGAACTGATAAATTACACTAATCATAAAAATAAAAGGAGATAACCCTTACATCACCAATGTATGAGAGAATGGGCCATATAATGTCGTTCACATCATGTCAAAAAGTTGAAGTCAAGATAGAAATCAAAATGACAATTAGAAGAAAGGATTCAGAGATCAGACCAATACCAATCCAATCCAGTCAAAACAAAATTAACAAAAATTTCTAGGAGAGTCCCTTTATTTTTTCAAAATAAAAGGGAATAGGTTGGCCTCCCAACATGTCCTCGACTAGTATTTGGACAAGTTCATGCTCGTTTTTGTTGATAATCTTTTGGTTTACTCAAAAACCAAAGAAGAACTTGAAGAGCACCTAAAAGCAGTGTTGCAATTTCTACAGAAACATAAATTGTGTGAAAAACTTAGTAAATGTGATTTCTTCCAAACACGAGTACAATTTTTGGGACATGTCATCTAAAAGGAAGGAGTAGCAGTGGATCCAAAAAAAATCAAGGCCATAATGGAGTGGCCCACTCCCCGAAATGTTGTGAAGGCCAAATCCTTCATGGGATTGTTTGGAGATTATTGGCAATCCATTCAAGGTTTTTCAAATATTGTACATTCAATCACAAATTTAAAGAATAAAGAAGTAAATTTTCAATGGACATCAAAGTGCGCAACTAGTTTTGAGAATCTTAAGCACTTGCTCACACATGCACCTATCCTGAGAATAACATACCTAGAGAAGGATTTCCTAGTTTACATAGATGCCTACAAGGAAGTTCTAGGTGGAGTCTTTATGCATGGAGGACATGTAATCTACTACGAATCAAGGAAACTAAATGAGCATGACAAGAAATATGTCGCTCGTGACTTGGAGCTAACAGCAATTGTGCATGCATTGAAGATGTGGAGGAATTACTTCCTTCAGAGGATGTTTGTATTGATGTCAGATCATGAAGGACTAAGTTACTTGTTTGATCATCCCAAGTTAAATGCTAGACAAGCCATATGGTTAAAATTGATTAAAAATTTTGATTTTGAAATCATGCAGATTAAGAGAAAGGAAAATTGGGTAGCAAATGCACTTGATAGAAGTCTACAAGTAGCTCACTTGGTAGGATTAGCACTTGCGAAACTCACACTAAAGAAAGGATTAAAGAAGAATTATTACATGATGATAATTTCTATTATTTGAACGAATTCTCACAACGAGAACTAGAGGGACCGATAAGAAAGAACTAGAATCTAACGAATGATAGGTTGTTGTTCAAAGACAGATGATATGTACCTAGTGTGACCGATTAGAAGAAACTCATAGTTTCCAAAAAGACCTTATTCAGATCATCTTCATTATGAGAAAATGATAGCAAGCCTAAAGAAATTATATTATTGGCTAGGAATAAAGAAGGAAATAGTTGAATATATTGCCAAGTTATTGGAATGCCAATAAGTCAAAGTAGAATACAAAAATCCAATGGTATTACTATAGCCAATTCCAATCCCCCAATAGAAATGGGAAGTCATGTCCATGGAATTCATCACGATATTGTTGAAGACATACAAACAACATAATTCCATCATAGTGGTAGTGGGAAAATTGAGCAAGGAAACTCACTTTATAGTTATTGAGTTCACCCACAAAGCTATTGCAAACCTCATGTTTTTATGAAAGAAATATTCAGATTGCATGGCATACCCAAGAAGACCATTTAAAATCGGGATTTCAAGTTCACTTCATTTTTTTGGAAAGCATTGTTTGATGGCTTTGTGACCCAAATATATTTTAGCATAGCATATCATCCTCACATATATGGTCAACTTGAAAGGGTAAACAAAATTCTGGAAGACATGATTAGGGTGTATTGTAACACCCTCCTCGCACACTTACACATGTTCATCGGTCCACTACGGTAAATATGTGACAAAGAGTTACTATGATATGAATCAAACTCCTATGTATAGTTAAGGAAGTGGAATCATCCAACCAAAACTTTACAAACCTCCCTCGGGAAATACAAGACCCCTGGAAGCTAAACAACCACTCCAAGCACCCACACCCTGAGCTAGAATTCTTTTTCACTGACTTGGACTCCCTATCACTTGCATAACAAGGAAAGCCAGCAACTGTAAGCCTCCAATCACATGGATAACCCTGCCTCTCAGCGATTGTAGTCTAAATTACTCAATTTGTGTATGCAACCCTAAGATCTGAGCCACTTTTTCATGTCTAGGATCCATACCTTTGCCCAAAACTTGTTAGAACATTCTAGAATAATGAAATACATCAAGACAAATATAGATATACCCAATTTAGTCAATCACTTGACCTAACCATGACAAACATTTGATCGAACATATTTGAACATGTAATCTATAGGTTAAAATGCAAATTTGAACATAGGGGTCTCATACTTTTCTGAGAATCATTAGAAAGGTCTGATGCCTTCTCTCAATAGCTACAATAACATATATTAGTTCATGCATTCAATAACCATTCATTTACCAATCAAAACATGATGAGATCCATAACTAAAGTTTGTCATAAAACCATGCTTATAACCAATATATAATCAGAATAATAACAATGATAGAAACACCATAAAAGCCACATAATAACGAGTATAAGTACTCATGAAATACAAGGGTAAAAGAGCTCTTATTAACATATGCAAAGCCAACCAAGTCAGGGACTTCCACGTATCATCTGACCATAGATTGGGCTAACCCAAATCTTTCTTTCATCCAATCACCCTCATGCCATATTCCAAGCATGAAAGTGGGACACAACAAAAACGACCAAGGCTTCCTCTAGCTTTACCGCATATCCATCCATTACCATTCAAGGGATTTCTAGGCCAAAAACCCTCATTTATAAAATCAATATTTACTACCATCCTCCCATTACTGGTCAAGGGATTCCTAGGGCCCAAACAAAGAAACATACACTACCAAGATTTACTGAAATCCCACCAAAATTGGTCAAGGGATCACTATGCCCTAAACAAGCATGGATGCCTCTGGATTTCTTCATCAATACCTTAAGGAAATTTCACATCTCAACCCTTAGGATTTACCGTGTATCCCACCATTATTGGTCAAGGGATTTCTAGGCCCTTGGGAATTTTCCTGAGACCACATCACCCAATTCCAAAGCCATCTAAAAATCCAAATCTAAACTGGATGAAAGAACCCCATAACACCATGGCTATCTGGAAATGGAAAGGAAAAGTTGAAACCATTACACACCTAGAAAAACTCATGCTAATGACAGTAAGAGATCCAAATACACACATGCATGTACCATGCATGCCAAAACTAGCAAGGAGATCATACATGCAACTCCATACCTGCAAGTAATCCTATTGTAGCCACTTGATCCAGCGCTTCCTTGCTTGATCTTTGCTTCCCTTTGATTCCTCGTCCTTCCTTTTCCTTCCTTTCTCCAATGCTAGAGTGATCCAAGAATGCTCTAAATGTGCAAGAGTACGAGAGAGGGATAATAAAGAGAGAGCTCCAAAATTGAACTGAAAAAAGTTTATGAACTTATCCTCAAAAGCCTTTTTATCATTTAGGCCTCTGGTTTCTTCAATTTCCTTTATTTTCCTTCATTTTCCTCCTCATGTGTAACCTGCCGACCTTTCCGTTTCATTTTCTCCTATTTTCCTTTATTTTCATAAATAAATGTCAATTAATGCCTCTTTTCCTTTTCCAAGCCTTTACCAATTCTTTTTACAATTTCCCCTTAGCCATAATAAACCAAAATGAACACTCACTAGGATGTTTTTCCCAACATTCAACTTGGAATATGTGTCCCATGACCTTGGCCTTATTTTGCCTTTATTAACTTTATTACATGGATTTTTAATCGGGTCTATTGCAGAACCCTCCCCCTTAGGGGAACACCGTCTTTAGTTTTCAATGACACTTATAATCTAGAAAAAACATGTTGCCTATGGATATTTATAACATAGCTTGATATAAAATTTACATCATATCCATCTGCTAAAACATAACTAACATATCATGAACACCATACCACTTATTAGAGCTTTATAACATAGCTCGATGCGGTATTTACAACACATGCATATATATAGACATAACCAAAACACAACATCAAAACATATGTCAAAGCACATCTGCTCAACTAGCTAATAAATAAGGATACATAACCCACATCTGATCAACAATCTCACATGTAGCTTCATTGGGCCCAAAGTTCTTCCACTACACTTTAACTTTCTCAGTTGCTCGATTCCGGAGCATGAATTATTTCCGCTACAAAATGCATTGAGGTTCGAGATAGAATTCTCCTTCAGGCTCAACTTATAATACAGACCAATCAATCACATGATCAACATCTTTCACATATTTTTTAAGCAAGGAAACATGGAAAACATCATGGAATTTCATTGTCGGAGGCAATGTAAGTTTGTAGACCACTAGTCCGATCCTTTCAAGGATATCGAAAGGCCTGCAATACTGAGGTGCCATTTTGGCACATGACCCAATCCTTAAGGAGCTCCTCTTGGGCTTGATGTGCAAGCACACATGTTCCCCAACCCGAAACTCCTTAAATACCCTGTGTTGATCTGCATAAATATTTTTTGTATCATGTGTTGCCTTTAGATTCTTCTTGATAACCTAGATTTTCAATTCCATCTTTGCCAACATATATGGTCTGATCAATACCATGTTCACAAAAGTTGATATTAGTATTAAAACTCCACCCATAAAATGCCTCAAACATACTCATCCTCAATGACTCCTGATACTCATTGTTGTAAGCAAACTCTACTAGTGGAAGATACTCCTCCCACTTCTATTGTTGATGCATAACATACAATCTCAACATGTCTTCCAAAATCCTGTTAACCCTCTCTATTTTCCCATCTATCTACAGATGATAAGTTGTACTAAAGGCCAACTCTGTACCCAAACCTGCAAATAACTCCTTCCAAAACCTGGAAGTGAACTTAGCATCTATGTCTGACACATTCTTCTTCGGAACACCATGCAACTTCATTATCTCCTTGATGAAGACATGTGTTACATCACTAGTTGAATAAGTAAACTTCATCAGAATGAAGTGCGCTACCTTGGTCAACTTGTCAACCACAACCATAATAGAATCATGCTGCCTAGATGTCCTTAGCAAACTAGTAATAAAATCTATGGAAATGACCTCCCATTTCCACTTTGGAATCGAAATCATTGTAGTAGACCACTTGGATGCCTACACTGCTTTTACCTGTTGACAATCCAAACATCTAGCCACAGACTCAGATACCTCTTTCTTCAAATTCGACCAATAGTAGAACTTATTCACCATTGTCAATGTATTCTAATATCCCGGGTGGCCTAAATATGGTTTAACATGAAATTCTTGCAAGGTAATATTCTTGAGCTCACTGTCGTCTGACACATAGATCTTGTCCTTAAATATGACCAAACCATCTATTGTGAGATGATAGTCCACATCATGATCAGTTGTACCTTGTTGCTGTAACTTGTGCCTAAGCTCCCTATACCTATCATCTTGTTTCCCTTCCTGTAAGATTTGATCCTATAAATTTGTCCCATTTGAACTCATAGTTGCTATGTGATTTACCTACACTCTTCTGCTAATAGGATCTGCAACCCTATTCTCCTTACCCTTGATGTACCTAATCTCGAATTCAAACTCACTTATCGTGGCCAACCATCTAGCTTGCATGGCGTTTAGATTAGGTTGGTAAAATAAATATCTTAATCCACTGTGATCACTCATCAATGCAAACCTCCTGCCAAGAAGATAGTGCCTCCACATATTCAATGCATGGATGATCGCTTCTAACTCAAGATCATGTGTCACATAGTTTTCCTTGTGCTCATTTAGTTTCATTGACTCGTACCATACCACATGTCCCTCCTACATCAAGACTCCTCCAAGTCCTCTCTTACAAGCATTTATACACACCACAAATCCTTTATCCGGATCTGTAATCTTGAGAACTAGAGCATTTGTCAACAACTTCTCAGAACTTGCTGCACATTCCTTTGTCCATTCAAATTTCTTTATTTTCCTCTGCAAGGATGTAATGGGATAGGAAATCTGTGAGAAGTTTTTTATGAAACTCCTATAATAACCAGCTAATCCCATGAATTATTTCACCTCATCCATATTCCTAGGAGTTGTCCATCCCATGATAGCTTTGACCTTTTCTATATCTACTATTATGCCTTCCTTGGAAACCACATATCCCAAGTAATGTAGCTTTGTCTGAAATAAACTGCATTTACTAAGCTTGGCATACAATTGATGCTCTCTTAGCAATATCAATATTGTTGTTAAGTGTTTGGCATGCTCTTCCTCATTCTTAGAATACAAAAATATATCATCAATGAATACAATCACAAACTTGTCTAGATAAGGACGCAACACATTATTCATCAAGCACATGAAAGTAGTTGGAGCATAGTTGTAACCATTCTAACTAATGTAGACTTCTTCTTACCTTGCAAGTTTCTTTGTTCTCCATTGTCATCCAAGCACTCAATGGCCTTGGCATAACAATCCATGTTAGTCTTATGAAAGTACAACCAATCCATACCCAAAAGCATATTGTATGATCCCAATGGAAGTAAATTCAGATGCGTGGATGTAGGCATACCATTCAACTCAAATGCACAAGCTCTTACCCAATGATGAAGTCTCTTATTAGTACTTGTAGCCAACTGCACTAACCAGGACTCTGCATGCACTTCTTTCCTCAAACCACACTTAACCACCAGGTTAGGGTTAACATAACTATAATTAGATCCAGGGTCAATTAAAATAGAAACAACTTGATCACAAAGCTTACCATCCATCTTGTTAAAAGATGTTTCGTGATTTTCTTGCATGTTATCCAATGTTACATAGATCTAAGGAGTTCTCTGTCCAACATCCCCAACTTTCTACGCTTCTTGAGCTGATCCGGATTTAAACAGGAACGCAATAAAATACAGAGATAACCATATACACAAAGATGCAGCGGAAATACTACTTCATTTCATTAATGGAAAATACTGAAATATGCTTACAACCGGAAATAGAAATAAACCAGCTAGGGCGATGGTAGCTTATCCTTGAGAAGAGATGTGTGGCTACATGCCTCTGAACTGTGTTACAATGAGGCTCGAAGGCCTATTTATTGTTGAGAAACAATGGAAAAACCCTTCACATTCCAAAACCTAACCCTGGAAGATGAAACGCCAAATTGAGGGCCCCGTTTTTGGGTAAGTTGGTACATCAACTTCCCGGGGTCGCGAATTGGTCGTCTTATCTCCGTTTGACGGGTGGCCACCAATATCCACTTGGATAAAAAATAGAGACAAACGGAGAAGCACAAGTAGAAGTGCAATAGGCAAAATCTCTCATTACATAGCCGAAGGAACAAAACCAATGTCATTTTGTAGATGTTCTTACACTTACCATTGATACCAAATGTGCAGGTACATGGAATGATTTTGAAGAGCAGTTAAATTTTCTTGAAACATGGATTTCAATAACATGTCGACATGAAGTAATGAATGCATAGCAGAAAAATAAATGAATGTTGAAGACATCTTGGATGATGATAACATCAATGAAATTTTCATGTATTGGAGTCCTAAAGAAATATTATTTTATTATAATCTTATGTTGTAGCAGATTGATGATGAAGAGAGCACTACAAAAGATAATATATAGTAGCAACCCAGATACAAGTTGTTATTTGAAGAATCCCATGATATTCTTATATAGCGTGAAGAATGGAAGACCTTCACCAACAAATGAAGAATTTGAAGTTTGAAGCCTACAACAAGAAGAAAATGTTGAAAGACTTTAGAGGCTATAGGATCTGGAAAAAAAGAAGAAGAAAAGTTGAAGTCAATTTTTAAATTATAAACCTAGATGAGACATAGACCAATAGGTATCTTAATTGAATTTTCATGTGGTTGTAATTAAGGGGGAGTGCTGGAGAATTTAGTCCCAACCACTTGCTAAGTGTCAAAACCACCCCTCCAATTGTCCTAGTTCAGTTTCATTTATTACTTATGTTTCCAATGTAATCTTATTTAGTTGATTTGTAATACTAAAAAGAGAAAGTCCTTTGCTCCATCATTTCGTTCCCTCCAATTTTTGTCAATGAGGTGCAAGTATTAAGCTACTTGGACAAATCAACCAAAGGAAATTTCCTGGCCCAAAAAAACTAGAAGCATTTGGCAAATCCCTACATATCTTATCATTTCCATTTGAACTTTCCAGCTAGGATAGTATGGTAATTCTCTTGATATTGAGTTTCTTAACTACATATGAGCCCACAAAGAAACATATCAGTGAGTTATCTTAGAAAAAACATGAGAGGGGGTTGTGTTGTTTTCCTATCCATCCATATTAACTCAGTAAATATAAATTTCCCTACAGATCAACTTCTATATTGTCAAAATTCATTCGATCAACTTCCCTACAGATCATGTTGGGCATCTGGTAAACCCTCTTGTGTCTTTCCATTAGAAGTGTTCAATTAAGAGAGAGTGGTAATTCTCATGGCATTTTTGAACTTCCCATGCACCCTCGTTGAAGCAAAACCATAGCCACACTAGAAAATGTGTTGTTTAGCTATCCATTGAGATTTATTATAGAATAGATATCGAAATAAAAGTAGATATGAGATGAAAATGGTAATGGGTAAGCTCAAATGTAAATTCCAAGTGATTTATGCATCTTTGTCAAAGAATTACCTCAAAAATACTTTGAAAAAATAAAATAAAAGAAATTACCTCACACTACTACATGTAGGGGGTTTTAAGACAATATTTGAGTCAATTGTCTTAACTTACGACAAAAAGGAACTTATGTCTTGTCTTAAATATTGTCTTTAAGAGGGTGTGTCAAAATTTTTGTCTTAAAAAATTGTCTCTATAAAGACAATATAGAACACATATTATTATTGTCTCTATAAAGATAGGAATTATTGACTATTAAGAGACAATCTCATTTGTCTCTCCAGACACAATTTTATTTGTCTTTGTAGAGACACTTTCATTTTTGTCTCTTTAGAGACAATTACATTTTTGTAATTTTAGAGATAATAGTTGACATTAAAAACATATTATCTCTATAGAGACTATATGTCCATAATTCAAAGTATCGTCTCTCTAGAGACAATATAAAACATATTTAAAAACAAATAAATAAAATCATTTTAAATGTTCTTTTAAGATGGTTTCAACATTCAAAGTTCCCAAATAGTGATTTTAATTACCTTAAATCTCCGTTGTTTATGGATACAAATAGAATAAAAAATAAATAAATCCATTATTTATAAAGCTAACAACAAAGTCATTTTAAATCTAAAAGAAGAAACAATTTTGGAAAGAAGCATTGAAAATACTAAGGCAACACACTTATATTTCCTGAAAATACATTCATGTCATTTGAACATGCATGATCCTCAGTTGGAACTTCATTTTAAGACATATTATGAGGCAAAAGATTTTTTTTCTAGATTTCTCCATCCTACAAGAGGGTTTACTCTCTAACATATAAATTCAAAGTTTGAATCACATTTAAATTGTGGAAATTAAATTCATATCTAGTTGTTAAACCACAATTTCAAGACCCTTGTATAATTGGACTTGGCTTCCTTGATAACAAATAATTGTAATAATGTATATGCATTTGAATCTACAATTGATTGGAAATTTTGTCTGTTAAGTGTGAAGACAAATTCATGAAGGATTCTAGATCCTTCTGTAGCCTCTATAAATTTGTAATTTCTCTGGCCAAGGAAAGTAAGCTAAGGTCCAGGCCCGTTACATAATGCAAAGTGATTTCTTTTCTCCAGTGATTGTTTTATCTATATTGCTATTTCTGATTGAGTAATCTTATTATTTATCCATTTGTCCATCTTTGAAATTATTCTTTGCTATTGACGTTTAAGTCTCTGAGTATAAATCTGCTGTGTGTGATGTATTCTTTGGTTTGGAGAAGAATTTTTGGGCTAAGGCAGTTAGGACCGCTTGCTACCTCATAAATAGATCTCCAACTACAACCTTGGATGGTGGTATCCCTAAAGAAGTTTGGACTGGTAAGAATTTGAATTATTCTCACTTGAAAATCTTTGGATGTGAAGCATTTGTACGTATTCCCAAAGAAAATAGAACTAAGCTAGATGATAAATCTATTAAATGCATTTTTTGGGATATACGGATGAAGATTTTGGTTATCGTTTATGGGACCTAGTTAAAAATAAAATTATTAGAAGGAGGGATGTTATATTTAATGAGTCAGAAATGTTCAAGAGAACTATAGGTGAGTTGGAGGTCAAGAAGGTTATTGACAGGTTTGAAGAGCATTAGGAAAACATACCAGTAATACAAGAAAATAAACAACAAATTCAGGAGCATGAAGAACAACAAGTGGAAAATGATGAACAACAAGAAGAAGGAATCTTGCAGGAACCTTTACAGGAGATTCAACCTGATTATGCACCACCACAGTTGGTTCACAGATATTCTAGGCCTCATAAGCCTTCACAAAGGTATCGTCCTTCAAACTATACTTTGTTGATTGATGAAGGTGTGCCTAATTGTTTTCAAGAAGCATATAAAGTTGAGCATAGTAAAGAATGGAAGAAAGCAATGGAAGAAGAAATGAACTCGTTGTTGGAAAATAAAACTTAGGAGTTGGTAAAACTCCCAAAAGGTAGAAAGGCTTTAAAAAACAAATGGGTTTATAGGATTAAGCATGAAGGTGACAAAAAGAAGGAGAGGTATAAAGCAAAGATGGTAGTGAAAGGTTTTGCCCAAAAATAAGGTATTGAATTCAGTGAAATTTTCTCACTTGTTATTAAAATGTCATCCATTAGTCATTCTTGGTCTAGTTTCTTCTTTAGAATTAGAATGTGAACAATTAGATGTAAAAACTGCTTTCCTTCATGCTGAATTAGAGGAAGAAATTTATATGGAGCAACCAGAAGGCTTCATAGAAAAAGGCAAAGAAGGCCTTGTTTGTAGGTTGAAGAAGAGTCTCTATGGGTTGAAATAGGCACCTCGACAATGGTACAAGGAATTTGATTCATTCATGTTGGAACATGGTTTCAAAGGTTGGAAGCTGAACGTTGTGTCTATATCAAGAGGTATGATCAAGGAAAGTATATCATGTTATTGTTATATGTGCATGACTTGTTGATTGTTGGGCATGATAATAATAAGATCAATAGGTTGAAGAAATATTTGGGTAGCAAATTTGCAATGAAGGATTTGGGAGTAGCACAACAGATATTGGGCATGCAGATTATGCATGACAGGGAAAACAAAAGTTTGTGACTATCACAAGAAAAATATATCAAGAAGATGCTTGACAGGTTTAATATGAAGGATGCCAAGCCAGTTGGTACACCCCTTGCAGGCCAGTTCAAGCTGAGTAGTGAATTATGTCCTAGTGATGAAAAGGAGAAAGAAGAGATGAGTAAGATTCCTTATGCTTCAACAGTTGGCAGTTTGATGTATGCCATGGTATGCACACAACCAAACATTGCATATTTAGTGGGAGTAGTGAGTAGGTTCCTTGCCAATCCAGGCAAACAACTTTGGCAAGCAGTAAAATGGATTTTGAGGTCAAGGGTACTAGTCATTATTGTTTATGTTTTGGTCATGATGAGACTGTGCTTGACGGATTTATAGGTGCAAATATGGTTGGAGATATGGACACCAGAAATTCCACTACAAGTTATTTGTATACATTTACAGGTGCAGCAGTATCTTGGGTGTTAAGGCTACAAAGAATAGTAGCCCTATCTACAATAGAAGAAGAGTACATGGCTGCAAAAAAAGCTTGTAAAGAGATGTTGAGGATGCAACAATTGCTAGGAGAGATAGAAATAAAGTACGACAAGTATATGTTATATTGTGATAGTCAGAGTGCCATTCACTTGGCGAAAAACCTAGCGTTTCATTCAAAAACCAAGAACATTGACTTAAGGTACCATTGGATTTGGCATGTGTTGGAGAAAAATGGTTATCCTTGGAAAAGATCCATACAGATAGGAACCCTATTGATATGCTTGTTAGCCCTACTACATAACTAAGGTTTTGAAGGACAGAGATAAGTTTTGCCATAGTGATGGTGCTCAAAAGAAGCTCATGGTAGTCATCTTCCTTCTTCTCCTTTACTCTGCTTACTCTCTGTCAACCCTGCTACCTCTGTTATTCCTCTAAAAACCTTGCATAAACCCTTGTTTCCTCAAGCCCAAAGTGAAAATCTTAAAACCCCATAAAATTGTATCCACATGACCTTGCGCTTCCATAAACCATCATCACATTTAATTACGGTCATCGATCACCGCACCCCAATCCAACAGCTCTCATTGCGCCTGACATGGGGACCCGTGCGATCAAATCCCCACCGTCTTATCATCTCTACCATGATTGGATGACGTTCATTCTCCCTGCATCGACAAAGTGTCAGGATGTTAACATGTGATGGAGAGTGGTTTCCTCTCTCCTCCACCACCATGTGTCACACTCTGAATGGGATTGCGCACCGTTGTCCTTTTACCGCCCAATGTCCTATAGTGGTGCAATCAAAACTGCTTACCACTCAAACCTACGTTCCTGCCCGATAACCACCACGCGCTTCCGTCGCCTGACAACCTTTGGATCTGTATGCTTGAGATCCAACGACCTATGTTCATTCCACCCCCACAATTCTTGATAGCCCTTGCCAATCCATCTCCACCGTCTATCCGCCCGATCTGATGGCCAATCTTACTCCTTCATCCGACTCGTCCACCCGCTATGCAGTCTGCATTCCTTGACTGTTCCGTGCACCTGAAGGATGAAGGTGACTGGTCTTCCAGTACCATTTGCAGTTTCTCCTCAACCACCATATTTAACAAACAATATGGATAAGGAGGAAAAGGATGAAGCACGAACTGATAACTGCATTTAACAGTTATGGGGCTTCATTGATACAAGCACTCCAGCTGCTTGAGAGGACAACAGAGCACAGGAAAAGATTAGATTCATCCACTAAAGCAAGAAAATGCACTCAGAAGCTCCATCAGGCAACTAAATGTGGTTGGTGATTAATTATGACCCCTGAATACCTAGAATGGCCAAGTGCCTTTGTATTGAAACTCTATATATACCCAAAAACAAGATGTAATCAGGGTTGATTAGTTGATATTTTAGTGCAAGGTCCAACTTCTGGAGACTATAACTACTTTGATACTTGTAATGTCTCGTCTTCATTTTTAGCTAATACAAGCTTCTTTTGCTGTTAACTGCTCACTTTTCATTTCTCTTCTCTTATAAGTTGTGCCTGATATGTTGTATTCCTGAAATCTTGATGTTTAGCAATAGAGTAGTTATCATCCTAGTTCTGTGTTAAAGTCTTGCATGTATCATTGAATGAGTTATTTAGGTTTCTCTTGTTCTAGTGCCAAAGAGTTTTCATCTTGTCTATACACTAGGAGATTAGATTTGCAGACTTCCTCACTGGTTGCAGCTGGCCATCACATGGTCTTGTGCATCTACTGGTGTGGTAAGTATTCTCCATATTTACCCAATCTTAAAACTGTGAGTAGTTGGTGGTCTAAAGCCTTGTAGTCTAGTGGTGTTCACACCTGTCTGGAGTTAAGAAAAGTAGAAGTGGTTATCTAGCTTGGACAAGCATCATTCCTTCCATTCATCCATTTGCAATAATAAGTTTAATTTATATGTTACCAGGTATCTTCGAGCTACAACCTAGGAGAGTTTCTTGGAATCCTAACATAATTGGCGTCGTTGCGAGGGAGAGGAGATTGAAGCTCAACTTCCCTGGGAGAACGACATAGTTCCAGCTTTGATGATAGACAAAGTCTGGACACATTTCTAGTTTTAATCATCTATCTGGTGACTCTACTTGAGGACCAACCTAGTGGTGACTCCACATTACAGTTCTGGCTGAGTTTTTGAGGTATACTTGGAGGAATCCTCAGAAACAACCAGTTGACCCAGTGCCTAAACCTGAGAAGATTGTCAAGTAGAGGTAAACATCACAAAAATGAGCATCAGGATCAGGTAAGCCCAAAAAATCTTATGTATCTATGCACGAGAAGATTATAGCCGAGAATGTACATTTTGAAGATATAGAGCCTAGCATTGTTAGTGAAGAAATACCCTTAGAGATTCATAGAGCTCCTTGTTCATCCAGTTCCTCTTTGGATCTCAGCCCAAAGAAAGCCTCCCATACAGTCCATCATATTCCTTTGTCTCTGTCATCTATTTCACTGCTCCCTACCATTCAAACTGCCAGTATCCTTCCACCTACCCCAGCCATGGCAGGCCAGCAAGCACCCACAAAGATGGAAAGAATCATAGCTGTTAGGTATGGACCCTTGGTCTTGCCTGTTCCTCTGAATGCCATGCCTACAGGAGAGTATCAGAAATACATGCCTAAGTTCACTGCTACAGAGGGGGTAGTAGCTAAAGAACACCTTGAGTCTTTTTATAGTTATGCTGATAACCTAGATATCAGTGAAGATGATGTGTGGATGAGAATTTTTGTCTAGAGCCTTAATGGAGAGGCTAGGAAATGGTTCAGAGAACTGGACCCTAGGTCTATTGCTAACATTGAAGCATTATATGATGTGTTTTTGGAGCATTGGGGAGACAAAAATGACTTGCTATATTACCATACCGATTTTGGAAACCTCAAGAGGGAGAATGGGGAATCATTGTCTGATTTTAATAAAAGATTCAATCATATGTATAGTAAAATACCAGCTGAAGTAAAGCCTACTCTCACCTCTACCAAAATCACTTATGCTAATGATTTTGACTCTGATTTCTGCCTGCTTTTAAGAGAAAGAAGGTGTGCCACTCTAGTTGAAATGCAAGATGCAGATTTAGAGGTGGAATCTAATATCATGGTTGTAGAAAAACTCAAGGGCCATGTTGATAGAAGGAGGCAGAGAAGTGAGGCTTCTTCTTCCCCTGCTTCATCTTCAGAACCTAAATTAGACAAAATGACTAAAATGATAGAGTCATTGGCTGCTGAGATATCCAAGCTAAAGGTTTAGCTGAGCTCTGAAAAGGCAAGGCTCCCAAACACATTGGCTGCAAGAAACCCAAATCCTTTGAGAAGATAAAATGAACAATTGTAGATCATTCAGAGAAGTAAAGAAGCTGGTGAAGAACAAAAGGATAAATCTCCCTTCCAGAACGTAGTCATGGAGGAGGAGCAGTTTGAAGAAGAGGATGAAATTCATTACATGGACGATAAGGGCAGTGCTGCCTCTTTGACATTGGCTGCCTATGAAGAATCATTACTACAGGACCAAACTAGTCAAGAGTGGGACAGAGAGGCTATTTTGCAGACTAATGAGTAGCAAAGATATAATCTGAGGTCAAGAACAAACAATGTCAAGGAGAACCTTGCCCAAAGAGCTGTTGTACCAACAAAGCAATATAATATCAAATAGAAGAAGCTAACAGCTGATCTAGTAATTCTCAAAGCACCATTTCAAGAGGTAAGAGGTCTTGACAAGTCACCTTCCCCTTTCAGCTTTGAACCAGAAGTCTAGAAGTTAAAAATATATGTACCTCTGATAGAACTTATAAAGAGTGAAGTTTTTAGAAAACCTATCTTTGATGCCCTTGATCTAAAAGCCTCACAAGCCTCTCATGACTATGTAAATTTGCAAGATGATAAGCTTGTAGTTGTGCTTAGCCCAATGACTGAACCTTTTGATAATAGCTCCCCATCATTCTATGTCTCCTTGACCATTCATGACAAAAACCTCCATAACTACTTGTTGGACACAAGGGACAACCACAACCTGATGCCCAAAGCTGTCATGGGAGAGTTAGGCCTTGATATCACTAGACAATATCATGATTTATTCTCATTCAAATCAAGAAAGGTAAAATGCCTAGGATTAATCAAAGGCCTAGCCATTACCCTAATTCAGCTGCCCATGAAGAGCATGATTATGGACATTGTGGTAGCAGATGTCCCCCCTAAATTTGGCATGTTGCTATCTAGAGGGTGGATTAAGAGACTATGTGGGACATTACAGAATGATTTATCTTATGCCACTGTCCTAGTTTTTGGAGGGGAAAGCAGGAGATTGTATAGAGAAGCACAACTGTCCTATATCATCAGTGATGAGAAGAATCTTTCTAATCATCCCATCTATGCTGTGGATACTGAATTTGGAGCATGTATTCTCCAAATTGAAGAATCCCAGAAGGCCTCATTGTAGCTCAAGAAACTAATAGTCTAGGCTGACGGAGAGCAAGGAAGCCAGGCTTGGCAGATGTTCTTTGATGGAGCATGTTCAAGGGAGACTGCAGGAGCAAGGGTGGTGTTGATTTCTCCAAAACAAGAAAGCACACATGTGTCTTTTAAGCTGAATTTCCAAGTTACCAAAAATATAGCAGAATATGAGGCTCTGATATTGGGCCTTAACGTAGCTAGAGACAAAGAAATTAGGAACATAAAGGTGTTTGGAGATGTAGATCTTATCATTCAGCAAGTGAACAAAACATTTCAAGAAAAGAACCCAAGGCTGAAAGCATATAGAAATGAGGTATGGAGACTTAAAGATTATTTTGATAGTTTTTGCACCTCATACATCCCTAGAGTCAAAAATCAGCTAGCTGATTCCCTTGTTGTGTCTGCTAGCATGTTTATCCCTCCCATGCCTCTCCAACTAGTTTATGAAGTTCAAATGAAATATAGACCATCCTTGCCTCATAATGTCCAGCATTGGAAAGTTTTTGAAGATGATGATGAAGTGAATAGGTTTCTGAAATTCATTGATGAATTCTCTGAAATGCAAATTGATCAAGAGAATGAAGCCTTGGAAGAAAGTCCCCAGTCCCAGCTTAGAAACAAAATTGGCAAATATAGCATTGTCCAACTACCCAACAATCATGTACCTAAAGGCCTAGTTCCTTTAGAGAATCTGTTTGACCAGAATGATGTGCCTTATAAGGCTTCCCAAAAAGAAGACCAATATGCAGTCCATAGGCATAATATAGGGAGCTCAAATCATCCAAAATATGTAAACCTATCCACCCATCTATCTGCTACCCAATGTTCTGAATACTGCAATTTAATGAAGCAATTCGCTGATGTTTTTGCCTGGGAATATGCTGACTTGAAAACTTATGACAAAAAGATCATCCAGCATAAAATTCCCTTAGAGAAAGACACCATCACTTTCAAGCAGAAGCTGAGACCCATAAATCCTTTGCTCCTCCCTCTGATTGAAAAGGAAATCAAGAAATTACTGGCTGCCAAAATCATAGTTCCCTTGAGATATTCGAAATGGGTAGCCAATTTGTTAGTGGTAAGGAAGAGAAGTGGAGAAATCAGGCTTTGCATTGATTTCAGGAACTTAAACAAATGCTCTAAGAAAGACAATTATCCTCTACCCAAGATGGAGCATTTGCTGTAGAAAGTCTCAAGAGCCAAAGTGATGTCTTTCTTGGATGGATTTTCAAGGTATAACCAGATTGTTGTACATCCGGATGACCAAAAGAAGACTACATTCACCACTCCTTGGGGCACTTTTATATATTCCAAGATTCCTTTTGGGCTGATGAATGCTGGAGCCACCTTTCAGAGAGCTATAGATATAGCATTTGTGGGAGAGAAGGATAAGTTTGTCCTTGTCTACCTTGATAATATAATAGTGTACTCCAGCATCCATCAAGACCATTTGCAGCATTTGAAGAGTGTGTTCCTGAAATGCAGAAGGTTTGGGATTTCAGTCAATCCTAAAAACTGGTAGTTTGCTTTAAAACAAGGCAAGTTGCTAGGCATGTTGTTTCTGCTGTAGGTGTCAGAATTGACCCAGAAAGAGTAAGAGCAATACAAAACTTGTCTGTCCCAAGATCAAAGAAGGATATCCAATCCTTTCTAGGCAAGATAAATTTTGTAAGGAGGTTTATCCCAAATTTTGCAGAACTTGTAAAACACATTACCTTCATGATGAAAAAGGGGTCATAAATCAAATGGACTGATGCAGCAAGAAGATCCTTTGAATCCATTAAGAAAGCTATTATGGAAGCTCCTATTTTAATCAATGTAGATTACAGGAAGGAGTTCCATATATTTTTGTTTGCCTCTAATGACACCCTCCCAGCAGTTTTGATGCAAGAAGATGAGGGAGGTTCAGAGAATCCAGTGGAATTTTTCAGCAAAACCTTAAGGGATGTTGAGCTGAGGTATGATATCATTGAAAAACAGGCATATGCTCTTATCAAATCTTTGAAAGCTTTCAGAATTTACATTTTGCATTCTAGGGTAATTGCATATGTGCCCTCTTCTTCAATAAAAGATGTCTTAATGCAGCCTAATGCTGATGGAAGAATGGCTAAATGGATTGCAAAGCTTATTGAATTTAACATAGAATTGAAGCCCACCAAGCTTGTTAGAGGTTAGGGCCTTGCTAGATTGATGGCTGAAGAAAATTGCAAAATGTTGGACATGAATTTGATAAGCATAAATTCAGAAGATAGTCAGGCAGCAGAAGAAATAGCTGAACCAGGGTAAAATCAGTCATTGGCAGAAAATATAGCTTCTTGTAAATGGTATTCTACAATGGCTCAATTCTTGTTGAAGCTAGAAGTTCCTCCAGGCCTTAGTTCAAGCCAAGCCAGAAATATTAAGCTTAGGGTAGCTAGATATTATATTCATGAAAATCTGCTCTATTGGAGGGACCCCTTTGGGATTCTTTTGAGGTATCTAGACAAAGAACAATCCATGGAGTTTATGCAGCAGTTCCATTCCAACATATGTGGAGGAAATCACTATTGGAAAACTACAGCCCACAAGATCCTCAGGGTTGGATATTATTGGTCTGCCTTGTTTGCTGATGTCTTTTCATTTGTTAAATATTGTGACAAGTGCCAAATATTTGAAGGAAAGCAGCAATTGAAGTCCCTACCCTTAAAACCCATACATGCTAGTAGCCCTTTTCAGCAGTGGGGCTTGTATTTCATTGGAGAAATCAATCCACATTCCAGTGGTCAGCACAGATGGATCTTAGTGGCCACTGATTACTTCACTAAATAGATTGAGGCCATCCCTACGAGAAAGGTTGATCATTATGTGGTCATGAAGTTCCTAACATAGAATATCTTCACTAGGTTTGGATATCCACATAAACGGATTACAGACAATGCAACGGCCTTCAGGGCAAAAGAGTTGGTGGACATGTGTGACTCAATAGGCATTAAGCTAGTTCATTCCACCTCATATTACCCTCAAGGCAATGGTCTAACAGAATCTTCCAACAAGAGCCCGATAAGGATAACTAAAAAGCTGTTGGAGGAGAACAAAAAGAATTGGAATTTCAAGCTCAAGTATGCATTGTGGGTTGACAGAGTGACCACCAAGAAATCCACAGGGAATTCTCCATTCAAGCTAGTATATGACACTGAGGTTGTATTCCCAATTTAGTTAACCCTCCCTGAGGAAAAGTTCTTAGAAGAAGAGAAAAATGAGGAAGAAGACATGGAAAAAAGAATCACTGATTTAGCAGAAGTACATAAAATCCGAGAATAGTTGGTTGAGAAGTCTGCAACACATCAAAAGAGAATCAAGGAATCCTTTGACAGGAAGGCAAAAACAGACAATTTTCATGTTGGATATTTGGTTCTTAAGTGGGATGCACTGAAAGAAAAGAAAGGAAATCATGGGAAGTTTGATGCCCTATGGACGGGACCTTTTGTCATCACTCAAATCCAGGGGAACAATACTTTCATGCTGCAGAGTATGGAAGGGGGAACAGTTTTTGATGGCCCAGTTAATGGGCGAATTTTGAAAATTTATGTTGCTTAAGGTCTCTAGGCCTTAAATTTGTAAATATGCTGTTTTTATTAGTTTTAGTGTAAGCTTAATTAGACTCCATGCCCAACGGAACACTAGGAAACTTTGCTAATCTAGTTTTTGTAGGAAAGGCAATGGTTTGTAGTTCTTGAGACCTCATAAGGAGGCTTTCATCCCCAGAAGGAGCCAGTGTTAGCCCTGCTACATAACTAAGGTTTTGAAGGCCAAAGATAAGTTTGGCCGTAGTGGTGGTGCTCAAAAGAGGCTCATGGCAGTCATCTTCCTTCTTCTCCTTTACTTCGCTTACTCTCTGTCAACCCCACTACCTCTGATTTTCCTCTAAAAACCCAGCATAAACCCTTATTTCCTCAAGCCCTGAGCACAAAGTTTAAAATCCCATAAAATAATATCCACATGACCTTGCACTTCCATAACCCATCATCACCTTTAATTATGGTTGTCGATCACCACACCCTCATCCAATGGCTCTCGTCGCACCTGACATGGGGACCCGCACAATCAAATCCCCACCGTTCAATCATCTCTACCACGATAGGATGACGTTCGCTCTCCCCGTGTCCACGAAGTGTCAGGATGTTAACGCACGATGGAGAGTGGTTTCCTCTCTCCTCTGCTGCCACGTGTTACACTCTGAATGGGATTGCACATTGTTGTCCTTTTACTGCCCAAAATCCTACAGCAGTGCGATCAAAACCACTTACCGCTCAAACCTATGTTCTCGCCCGATAACCATTGCGCACTTCCACCGCCCGATGACCGTTGGATCTTTCTGCTTGAGATCCAATGGCACACGTTCATTCTGCCCTCGCTTTTTCCGATAGCCCCCACCAAGCAATCTCCGCCATCTATGCGCCCGATCTGATGGCCAATCTTACTCTTTCATCTGACTCATCCACCCGCTATGTAGTACGCATCCCTTGACTATTATATGCACCAAAGGACGAAGGTGACCGGCCTTCTAGTGCCATTTGCAGTTGCTCCTCAACCACCATATTTAGCAAATAGTATGGCTAAGGAGGAAAAGGATGGAGCACGAACTGATAACTGCATTTACAGTTATGGGGCCTCATTGATACAAGCACTCCATCTGCCTGAGAGGACAACATAGCACAGGAAAAGATTAGATTCATCCACTAAAGCAAGAAAACACACTCAGAAGCTCCATCAAGCAACTAAATGTGGCTGGTGGTCAATTATGACCCCTCCATACCTAGAATGGCCAAGTGCCTTTGTATTGAAACTCTATATATAACCAGAAACAAGATGTAATTAGGGTTGATTAGTTGATATTTTAGTGCAAGGTTCAACTTCTAGAGACTGTAACTATACTTGGAGTGTCTCATCTTCATTTTCAACAAATACAAGCTTCTTTTGTTGTTAACTGCTCACTTTTCATTTCTCTTCTCTTCTAAGCTATGCCTGATATGCTGTATTCCTAAAATCTTGATGTTTAACAACAGAGTAGTTGTCATCCTAGTTCTGTGTTAAAGTCTTGCATGTATCATTGAATGAGTTATTCAAGTTTCTCTTCTTCTAATGCTAGAGAGCTGTCATCCTGTCTGTGCAATAAGAGATTAGATTTGCAGACTTCCTCACTAGCTGCAGCCAACCATAACATGGTCTTGTGCATCTACTGGCATGGTCAGTATTCTCCATATTTACCCAATCTTAAAATTGTGAGTAGTTGGTGGTCTAAAGCCTTGTAGTATGGGGGTGTTCACGCATGTCTGGAATCAAGAAAAGTAGAAGTGGTTATCTAGATTGGACAAGCATCATTCCTTCCATTCATCCATTTGCAACAATAAGTTGAATTTATATGTTACTAGGCATCTCCGAGCTACAACCTAAGAGAGTTTGTTGGAATCCTAACAATGATCACTAAGATTCTACCATGAAATAAACATGAGTTATGCAGAGGCATGGTAGGACTCGGTGTGACTTGATTCATGACTCTTATTTGGCTTCAAGTGGGAGAATGTTAAGTGTGAATCCAAATTCATCCAGGATTCCAGATCCTTCTACATTGCTATTAGTTTCTAGATCTCCATCTAAATCACATGCAGAATTCTAGATCTTTCTACACCGCCATTAGTTTCTAAATCTCCATCTAAATCACATACAATATTCTAGATCATTCTACGCCACCATTAGTTTCTATATCTCCATCTAAATCACATGCAGGATTCTAGATCCTTCTTTAGCCTCCATAAATTTGTAATTTCTCTGGCCAAGGAAAGTAAGCCAAGATCCAGGCCTGTTACGTAATGCAAAGTGATTTCTATTCTCTAGTTATTGTTTTATCTATTCTGCTGTTTCTGATTGAGTAATCTTGTTATTTCTCCATTTCTCTGTCTTTGAAAATATTCTTTGCTATTTACGTCTAAGTCTCTGAGTATAAATCTGTTGTGTGTGATGTATGCTTTGAACTAACATTGTCTTCATGAAGGTTTCACAAAAGATGGAAAATTGACGCAGGTCCTAACAACATGATATAGACCAATTCTCAATCCATTGGTGACCTACAAAGTTATCTTCTCCACTACTCACTTTCATAATTCGAGTTAGCTCCATCTCCTATTTGCAACCTGAGAATTGTTGCAATTGGTATCCAAATTTCTGGTGATCTAGTTCCTGAGGAATCTTCATATCCAATGAATCTAATTACGGTAACAAATTATTATGATCGACTTCATAGAAATCTGAAGTTGCCGAGAAGTCTCTATCACTAGCTTGTTTCTCGGCAATTAATCGTTTCTTGGAGGCACACCAAACCACCCATCCTTCTTCTAGTTAAGAATAAAATAATAAATTCCTGTAAGGAAAGTATTATACCATTGCTCAACCATTTCCAAGAGAGCTACTTACTTAAATAAAATAAAATAAATGTAGTGCGTACCTAAAATAGAAATGTGTGCACTCTTAGTATTTCTTGATTATCACTTGCCTTGCCTTACTTGATTCCCTAGAGCACCTAAAAATTGCAATAGTAGAGTCATTTTACTTTCTTTATAACAAAAACCTCTACCATATTTATAATAATTAATAATTAATAATTAAATTAAAATTCTGCAAAATTATTAAACTCTCAATATAAAAATGGCTCAAAAAAATCAATCTACTCTATAATATAAACATAATTTTTAATGATGATATTATCTCTATTTGTAGTTGGTAGCACTGTTTGTTCCCATTCATGTGAAATCATTTCTTTAGAAAAGTACTTAACTCATTGTTTTAAGAATTAGAACAAAGACTTGATCCAACTAAATTCCCTAAGATACAATCAATAAAATGAAATGTCACTCTCAAATTCAATATCTGAAATGAAACATCACGTTTAATGTGCTTCTGAGTTTTTATAACATTTTTGTTTAATGTGATTTTACTAAGTTTTTATAACATTCTTGTTTATGTTATTAAAGTGATGAGTGTCATATTTTTGTATCAGTTGTGTTTATGTTCTAGAGCTTATAAATTTGCATGGGAAACAACATGATCAAAGGCACAATTTGGGAGAACAATTGCTATGGAGTCGTTAAGCTCGCCTATTATATTATCGCTAAACCTAAAAAAAATTAGGTCAATTCCCATGCGTTGCCAAGAAAATATAGAAATAAGTAGCATAGAATATCTTGAACCTAAACCTAATCATGTTGTGTAACTATCCATTGGAGGTAGCATTCCAGAGTGTCTCTTCACATTGAGTTGGTGGTATCGCTTTCATGTATGATCAACTCTGCAACTTTTGGCATTACAGACATGGGGATTGAAAGAAGCAGAACCAACCCTCCTCCATTAACACCATCATCATGCCATGGGTGAGAAGACAAGAAAACAATTTCCCTTATGTCTTCTACTCTGACTAGACCAACATGTAATGACATTCCCCATCCAAATTCTACATCGTTCAGAGGAAAGTGACACCACGACAAAGCATTGAGCACGTCAACTCCTTCATTCTCTGATCTCGATGGCTTCTTCACTTCCAAATAATCAATGGTAGATCTCACAAACTTATCAGTGATTGAGTTCTTGGCATCCCTTATCAACCTTGCAGCGCAACAAAGTGCGTATTCCACAAGATCTTTAGCTCTTGAAGCTGCACATGCATCTGTGAAAGAATTTCCATAATATGAAGATGGTAGTTGGGGATGGATCTTGACATGTATGTCCACAAAAAAAATAATTTTGATAGACCTTGAAGACCCAAAAAAACCAAGGGCTCTAGTCCTACATCTCCATACATGGGCCCCCAAGTCTTTATGAAATGAAGAGAAGAGTCTTCGATCAGTATTTTGGATTTTCTGTATTTGTTCTTAAGTTCATCATCTTAAAATAAAATTCATTGGGGTTTCTAGATGTTCCTTTCTCTCAAATCCTCTACATTATCAATAACGGTCTAAACCATCAGAAGGAAAGTCAGTGAAGAAAAGCATACAAACAAAGTAACATATGAACATGCATAAGAAAATGCACACCGATATATATAAATTACACAGAAAATAATATCATAGAATAGAGATGCCATTGTGGATCCATGCCATTTCACAAAAATAGGATTATGGGTGATTAGATGCAACTTTTCCTATTTGGAAATGTTATGAGAAACAATTTCATCCCAAAAATAATTTATCCAAAAAATAATATATAAAGAAATTTTGCATGGCATACCTAGACGTTTTCCTACTTCTTGTGATAATCACGAGCCCTAAGTATATAGTCCTTGTGTTTCTCTAGTAACCCAAATTTATTCCTTTTAGCCCTACATGGACAAAATGCTAATTTTCTAATGTTTTCTTCATAATTTATATTTCTAGGTTTCCAAAGTTTACAAACAAATATGCCAAAAATATTATTATTGTATTAATTTTTATAAGATAAATCACTCACTGAAAATTCTAAGGAAGAAGAAATACCTATGGTTGGGCATGTTCCTTGTGATCCCACAGCTTTACAACATTTCTTAACGATGACATAATTGAAAACTGGATAACATAAATCTTCAAAGACAAAACAATTTAAAAATAGAAATAAAATCTTCCTTAGTGTATTCCTCATCATTACTGAGTGCCAAACACATAATATAGATACCATGATTACTACCTAATGGGCCAATAAATCAATAAGACTATATGTTTCTAATTAGTAACAAGTTAAACACCAAGTTCATATAGTTCAAACCTCAAGTTGTCAAGTTGAGAGTTAAAACTTCCATCTGTCGAGTAGCAGTTGTTCAAACTTCAGTTTAGGCTCTAAAGACCTCTACAGTGGACCACTGGGTGAGGTCAAGAGGGCAACCGCTTCAACTTCAACCTTTAGTCAATCAACATACAAATTTCCTGAACTTCAGCTTGATAGGTGCTAAAAAAAGTGGGATTTTGTTTCTATCAGGTTATATCTCGAGTTTGGCTTGCAAGCATGCAACTAATCGGGATTTTCAAAGCCCAAAAATGCCATGAATACTAGTGAAAATACAAGGTAAATTTCAAGCCATGAATCAATTTATCATAGGCTATTGTCATTCACATAGCCATGACAAGTAGACTTGTTGTCATTGGGATAACATTTCACATCCTCATAATAAACACTCCATTTGATAATGTTCTTTTTTGTGGTACTTGTAATGTTTCTTTATATTATTAGTAATGATAATTTACTCACTATAAATGGTATAAATATGTATGGTGTTAGCTTATTGACTGGGTTTAATTGTTAAGAGCATCTTTTTTCTCTTATCAAGACAATGAAATTTAAAAAAATAGAATAAGATAAAACTTATATGTATATATATATATATATATGTATATATATATATATTAGTTCTTATTTTATATATATATATAAAAGATAAAACTATATATATAGTATATATATATATATTATATTATATATACTTTAGCATTTTTGGTAGTCAGATCACTCTATCAAAGTGGATCTCTTGTCCCATAAGAAAATAAACATTAAGCAACTAAGTACAAAATCATAATCTTTAAACCCAATCAAAGATTAATAAAAAGAGAGCACTCAATACCCATACATTTCTTATAATGACTTATACATTTCTTTATTGTGAGAGAAATATTAAAATGGCCCTTCTGGAGATGAAAATATCTATCTTTTGATCAAAGCTTTTAAAGTTAAACTAGGACGAGGACCTTCTAGAACAACTTGAGGATACTCATAAATTTCATGGTTTTCTTATGGGAAAAGGGAAAAAGGATGAATAAAAAAAATTATAGAGACAACAGAGAGAAAAACGGCTCTCACGATGATTTGGAAGCTTGCCAAAAGAATGGGAGAAAGTTTTGAACAACCTCAATTGTTGGCTCTTTGATTAGGGTGAAAATAATTTATATTCAGGCTGTTGTTATCCGTCACCGAGATTTAAATTTCCAAAAGACATGTTCAACATACCCATGTATACAGGCTACGATATATGTTCTGGTTAGAGCCAAATACAAATACTTTGGAAATAGATATCTGCAGTAACAATTGCTTAGCCAGCATGGTATCTCCTGTGAGCTTGTGAAATGTACGTGTCTGCTATTAGCTTCTATTAGTCATGGTTGGAATAACCCAAAATAGAGCAATAACCCAAAATAGGAAGCAAATGAGAAGAGGTCAGTTATGGACATCGAGAAGGGGTTTGATAAGAGAGAGCAGTCAGTAAGGTCATGAATGAGCAATGAGAAACATGAAAAGGGGGCAGCCATGGCTACTATGTCAAGGCCACCACTAATGTACAATGTAAAAATTGAAGTAATGAAGAAAGCTCTACATCCCATGCCTTGATAGCACATTTAAAAAACATGGAGTGCTCACCAGGACCATACAAAAGCTTGAAATAAATACACAAAAAAAACAAGCTTGAAATCCATGCACAACACAAACCAACACCAGGAAAAGCAGAATTGGCAGAAATATTGAAACCACATATTAGTCAACTATATTTATTATGAAAATACTGCAATACACATCGATTCACATCGATTGTTGCAACCTCTTACTAGATTTCTCCATTTACGAATGCATCCCTCCGCACTTCTTCTGTATCCATATTCGTTCATCTCTGGTATATCTTGCAATAGAATCTATTTCATAATATTTCCTCTATAGGGAGGCCAAAAATCTAGGCACTCAGAGGTACGCAGTAGAAAGAAAAATTGATTGGAAGGGTGACTGGAATAAATAAAAGCTTGTTCAAATGAAGGAGAGATCTAAAAACAGGGAAAAGCCAGAAACAAAATATTTGGTAAAATTAAAGGATGAATTGCAATCCAGATTCAATAAGGCTACAGTAAAGCATGGAATTCTATGGCAAGAAATATAAAAAAATATGAACAAATGTGGATATGGAAGAAGTGTGGAGGGATGCATTCATAGATGGAGAAATATGGTAAGAATCGACATGAAAATTAGCTCTTTTTCAATTGATTGTTAAATAGTAATTATTTGAAAAGGAAAAAGAAATTGGGTAAACATCAGATCATCAGAATTGAATAGGTTTCTAATTATTCAGTGTGGTTTATATTCAAGACAAAATGAAGGACATGATCTTGTCCTGACTATAAACTAGACTAGCTTATTTTAAACTTGTCGAAAAAACTCAGATAATATGATTTTTACCAAAAAAAATCTTATTTTTATGATATAGATTGCAGAAACCTAAATTTAATCAATAATTATTTGCTTGAAATCAATAAATTATAAAGCATAATTGATTTTATCTTCTTAAAATTAATAAAATCATAAAGCGAATAAATTTGTCCATACTTGCACGTTTAATTGAGCATTAGCTTCTAATATAACTCTCAAACAAAATTCTAAGATCACCCACACCTACTTGATAAATGACTCCACTAGAATGCCAGCTTTGATAAATCATACTGCCCACACCCTATAACTAATATGTGTGGTTTGATCGGCGAAGGATTCTCGTGATTTCTTGGTTTTTATCTGCTTGAAATCAATACAATCACAAAGGAGATTCAATTTATCCATACCTGCACGTTTCATTGAGCATTATCTTCTAATATAACTTTGAAAAAAAATTCTGAGATCACACACACCTACTTCATAAATGACTCCACTGGAGTGCTAGCTCTGATAAATCAGATCAACCACATGTATAACTAATATTTGTGGTTTCATCGGTGAAGGATTCTCGTGATTTCTTGTGATATGGGAAATGATTTTCTTGAATAATCATAATGATTTAGTATGATTTAACATACACTAAGGAATAATAGTCAATATCCGTCCCACTACTAGAAAAGTAAGGTTCCACTATCATAATTATAAAAGTAAGAAATTAAGAAATAACAATTCAAATTATGCATAGTGATAACTTAACTAACATGGTGTATAGTGTGACCTCGATCTCAACTATAAGGTTATCATAGGCATCCACAGACAAAATGTATGAAAGCTAGAAAAGGAGCTTTACAAGGCTCCTAGGAAATAAGTACCACAAATACTGAAACACTTTGGAGATCAAACTAAATAAGATCCCATATAGATGCACTAAAAGGAAAGAGCACCACTACTTTGGAGGTTGGGTGCTCTAGTCATAAAATATGACTAAAACTTTAGACAAAGGACCAAGTACCCTCAAAGAACATAGTGGAATTCTTCCATGAAGGAGGATTGATTGCAGAGGCACAAGGATCACTAAAAATGACAACTACATAAATGATATCGAAAAAAAATGGTGTTGGTTACAAATTAAAACACTGGCAAGATCTTCCAAGATAAGAAAATACCATCAAGTAGTAAAACAATAATAAGGCTTGTGGAGGTTGAAGGCTTGTGAAGGTTGAAAGCTCTAACCAACATATATTACAAACTCTAATAAATTCCAAGTAACACCAAGCCAACAATGCTATCAATGATCCACATAAGAACTCCAAGCAACCATAAGTGTAAGAAAATCCAAAATATATGTAGAATCTATATGAGTGCAATTGGCAGGGACCTCCACAAAGAGAGTATTTAACACATCAAGGGAAGATGCATTAAAACTCCACAAATAACAAAAAGCTCGAAAAACCAAAGGGTTAAGGTTTAGATACTATGAGGCCACCACCAATGAACAAAGCAAAATCAATGGAGAAATCTCTACATACCACTGTGTGATAGCATGTTTAAAAACCAGGAGAAGAACTAATCAAGATTACACGCAAGGTTGAACTCCATACATAATATATAACAACTCAAGTGTCTTCACTTGGAGCTAGCATCAAAGACACATAATTGGTTAGTTCACCTACAAATAGTAACAAGGGACATATGAACAATGATTAGATCACTCATTTAAGAAACTTTAACTACATGGGGTATGTACACCAACAATACAATTGCATGTTTAAAGCTATTCACTAGACCTAATAAGCCATTATCTCAATACTATGTGACATTCCTCTAATAAACCATACTCTTAAAACATCTAAAATACCTTTCCTATAAGCCCAAATCATAAATATCTTGTCACACTTACGATGAGAACAATAATCAAATAACAAGGCCATTTAATTGAAAACACCAAAATACAAATCTAGAGCTTGATCAACCATTTGGCCACATATTTTCTCAAAACCCTAAATCATAAAAATATTGTGAGTCACAAGGGAAAAAATAACTACAGTGACAGGTAGTCGAATATAAAATCCATTTCATACGAAATACCAAAATATTAATATAAAATCCATTTAGTAGAAATACCAAAATACAAATCCACACTTACCAACCATCTTACCCATTTTGGCCACCTATTCTCTCAAAACCCATAAATTTCCTTTCACAAAACCCTAAAAATCAAAAGGATCTTGTCACAGTTACAAGGAAAAGCTAAGCACTTTGTATGGATGGAAATTTGATCACAATGTACTAATGCATTCACGTGATTACCCAATGATTTACATATTACTAATATTGCAAATACAAACCAATGTATTCAGGTGAAAACAATGTGAAGTTAATTTTTCCAACAATTTGATATTGATCATTGGAGTATGTAGTATAGTTGATTTTTCAAGAAGGTATTGGTGCCCAACTTTTAATAGAGCTTTGAACACTTCGTTGTGTTCCTTGTAAATATGACCAAAATTTAACTATCCTGAAATGTTCAATTATCATCCTAATCCAATTTGAAAAAAATGACGTTCAAATTTAGACCTTTGCAAGATCCAATCAATCACCACATTTTAATGTCATAGTATATTCATCTTATCAATGGATAACCATTGTGCTATGATCTATGCCCTCCACTTGGTGCAATAAATAATTACCAACCTAGATCCATCTTCACTCATGATGTACCAAACGACTTGAAGGATCAATTGTCTTGATCCCTATGAGATCTTTGTAGATCTGATGTTAAGATGGATCTAGGTTGGTTTAATTTTTGGGGTGGGGGGGGGGGGGGTGGGTGTTTTCAGTAAAGGCCCAGGATAATATTAATGAGCCACATAGATAATTTATATACTATTATAACTTTCCATATAATTTTAAGAGAACCACTAAAAATGATCATATTAACAATAATGTCATTGTTGGCAATTCCCAAGACAATAGCATTTGGGTATCAAATATAGGGTAGGGTGTATGTATTCTACTACATATATTTCTTTCACTTATGAGGTTTTAGGTTGGTTTTTGAGGTAACAATATTCTCACTACCGCAGAGTATATATAAATTAAATTGAGTGGGAATATGTTTATTGTTAGAGGAATTGTGATTCGTCAAACTAGGAATCTACAACTAGATTTGTCCAATGGAATCAAAGCTTTCTTCCTTGTTGTCCAACCAAGTTTTAGTATAAAACAATAGCCAAAGACTTAGATTTCATTTAGATAATAAAGTAGTGAGGTCTCAAATCTCTTCCCCCAACCTCTGCCAACAGGATAACCTTCTGATAGATATTGGAGGAGACCCTACCCAAGAGGCTGGGATAAACTTCAAAGGACTAGAAGGATGTCTTTCTGATAGATATTTGAGGAGACTGTGCCCAAGAGGCTAGGATAGACTCCAAAGGACTAGAGGCACGTGGATTCCATGAGGGTCCATTGCCAAAGGTTATTTCCTTCGATCCAGAGAAATAGTCTCCATTTTCAATTGAGCGACTAGTCATCAATTCAAAGTTTCTTCCATATGAGCTTCAATGGTAGGAGTGGAGGGGATCCTTGCTCTAGGGCTCACCCCAAGATTCCCTCTATTATTCCATTGCTAAAAAAAAGAACAAAATTCAATATGATTTACTGAATTTAATAGCAAAGAGAATCTAAAATACCAGAGAGGTGCAATGACATAGAACATAATGAATAACTTGTTACTTAACACAAATCATTGACAAATATGTTAGATAATGCATATTTCTCAATGAGAATGTTACAGAAATAACTGAACCTCATGAATGAAATTAACGTTGATGTATGCATTTTCTTTTTCCATATCTGTGATCATACATTTGACCACTAAAGGTGTTATATATTTTGGCATGCTAATAATACCTATCTTTGGAAAAATAAGTGTGTTTTTTTGAAGGAGGGCAACCAATGCAATGAAGTGCAGACTGAAGTCGCTCTACTTTCAACATAATTCATAATAAACACATTAAAATATTGCAAAAGAATATAAAAATGTTATCCACCTTCACATTGTCCAATATAATTAGTAATGTTTGTACCTTATTTTCACTCTGTGCTTTTTGAAGCACATATTAAATGCATTGGGCCTTAATTAATAACAATTTCTCATTGGAATATTACTTTGCACCACTCCTAAGCACAAAAAATAATCAACTTTTAACATCTTAAACTTTGGTGCAATTAAAGCAAGAAAGAATGAAATATTTGAATTTCCTCACTTTGAAAGGTTCATGCCATCAATAGTCCTAGTGTTGATCATCTTAGAATAAAATTCATCGAGGTTTCTAGATGTTGCTTTCTCTTGAAGCCTCTACATTATCAATAAAAATATAAACCATTAGAAGGAAACACAATGAAGACAATAATTCAAACAAAGTAACAAATGAATATGCATAATAAAATGCACGGAAATATATATAAATTACACAAACAACTGTATCATAAATGAGAGATGCCACTGTGGATCCATGCCATTTCACTAAAAGAAGATTATGGGTAATTAGATGCAGCTTTTCCTGTTTGCAAACATTATGAGAAACAATTTCAACCCAAAAATAATTTATGGAAAAAAATAATATATAAAGAAATTTTGCATGGCATACCTGGATGTTTTCATGCTTCTTGTGATAAGCATGAACCCTAAGTACATAGTCCTTGTGTTTCTCTAGTAACCCAAATTTATTCCTTTCAACTTTGCATGGACAAAATTCGAATGGTCTAATGTTTTCTTCCTAATTTATATTTCTATGTTTCCAAACTTTACAAACAAATATGCCAAAAATCATACTATTATATTACTTTTTCCAAAATAAATCACTGACTAAAAATTCTAAGGAAGAATAAATACATATGGTTGGGTGCGTTCCTTATGATCCTGCCACTTTATATCATTTTTTAATGATGACATAATTGAAAACTAGATAACGTAAACCTGCAAAGACAAAACAATTTAAAAATAGAAATAAAAACTTCTTTAGTGTACTCCTCATCATTACTTAGTGCCAAACACACAAGCTAGATACCATGATTACTACCTAATGGGCCAATAAAGCAATAAGAATATATGTTTCTAATTAGTAACAAGTTAAACACCAAGTTCATATAGTTCAAACCTCAATTTGTCGAGTCCAGAGTTCAAACTTCCAGTTGTTGAGTTGCTGTTGTTCAAACATCAGTTCAGGCTCTAAAGCCCTCTACTTCAACTTCAACCTTTAGTCAACAAGCATCAAATTTCCTTAACTTCATCATAATAGGTGCAAAAAAAAGCTGGATAATTTTTTCTATCAGGTTGTGTCTCGAGTTTGGCTTGCAAGCACACAACTAATGGGGATTTTCAAAGCCCAAAAATGTCATGAATACTAGTGAAAATCTAGTTGCTTATATTCTAATCCATACAAAAATATGGTTCAAGGAATAACAAGGAGAATTTGCAGCTAGTCCCTACCTTTAGACAATAATTCGCAAATTTTTAAAAACTTTTAAAAGAAACAAAACAAAAACTATCACAATTTGTTCAATCTATTCAAAACTAAAGGTGTATAGGTTTAAAAAATATAGCATAAACAAAATCGACAAATTTATTGACCTAGAATACAATAATTTTTTATAAAACATAAACCTCAAGTTTCCAAAAGGATATTACAAGAGAACTACAATCTGGCTACAAATGAACGATTTTTATATTCGAGATTAATTTGGAAAATCGTAAACTTATTCTAAATGGAAAACGTATAAGGCATAAAACCTTTTCTATTAAAAAAATATATAAACAAGTCAAATTGCACCCAATGAAGTTTGAGTGTTAGGAATCACTCTTAAATGGAATATAAAACATACACAGACTGAGAAGGATACACAAGTTGGTTTTCTTTGCTCCAATAGTCACATTTTTGTAATTTATTGTAAATATTTTCAATATGATTGCAATTCTTAAAACATATTGAGAAATAAGTTATATGAGATCGATTGGTTAGATGCTTGTGCTTTCATTGTGCATTGGAGAAATATTTAATATAAGAGTAAGGATTTCTTGGGCCCCCTTAGTGCCTTCAGGTAAAATTCGATTAAAAATGGGTATTGAAGAATGCTTTGTGCACTAGAAGATTGCTCTGTGTTGTGGCTTATCAAGCAATCCTTGTGTATGGAAAATATATTTCTTTTCATTGTTGTTTCTTCGAGAGTCATATCCTGAGGGGCTACCCCACAAAGAGCAGACTTGCTTTTGCCTAAGTGCTAGGTCCGAGGGATGTCTATTTCGCCAACATAGCCTTGGACTTGCAATAGATGTCATCCCTTTGAAACTCATGCCATGTGCCAAGAATGGGAGTTTGGTGAGTAGCTTGACACTCCATTGGCTTCACCAGCTAACCAAATCCCCATTTTTATTTAAAAAAAAAAAATTGATTCTTAACATTGGCTCCTGAATGCCCTGAAAATAAGTTTTGAATATGGATCTTTTAAACTAAGTTGTGCTTTGGGAAAATGTTCTGAATGTGGGAACCCTAGTACGATGGGAAAATATAATCGAATGTTGTATATAAAGTGAATCTAGGAGATGAAAAGTTGCCATCCATCATTTTGAAGCTTTATTCTTACTAGAATGATGATTGAGACATTTCCATTGCTACTTAGGATGTTATGATCATTAATTAAATTTAAGTGTTCACAGATTTGGACAAAAGAAAAGTTGAAAGGCATCATTTTGAAGATTCTAAAGTTGAAATTAGCATACGAACATCGTAGTTTCGTGCATTGGAAAAACTCACATGCATATTTGGCTTGCATCAACAAAGAATTAAATGATGATATAGATGCTCCAGTATTCTTGAAAGTTTCATGGACTGTAGTTGCTTATGCTCCACTAGTTGTACAACAGGTAGGGGATTGAAATTGTTTTCGGGGGTTGTTAAGGTCTTCTACACTAGGACTTGGAACATCAGGCATGTTAGCCTCCTATTGCAAATAGGGGTTCATATTTCATGATTGATGGTTTGCATGCCGAATATGTCATCTTTTTTACTACAAAGGTTCCATATTTCCAGAGAGTTGCATTTAGATGAGTCATTCAAATTTTGAAGAGCTGTCAGTCAAGGGAAGGCCAAACAGTTTAAACTTGGCTTCCAGGGGTTTCAATTGCTTGCTTTAGAATATAGAGATAAATATCTGGCCAAACAAGCTTAAAACTTGGTAGATTGGTAAATAGGTAGAGAAACCAGGGCGCTCATCAGCTTAATCTGAGCCCCGAAAGAGACAAGGTTCGATTCAGATAGGAGGATAGCTGAAAGAAAGACTGAAAGGCTGGGGGTACTAGTTCAAGGGCACCCAAGCCAAAAGAAGAAAAAATGTTAGGAGAGTAGGCCAGGTAGGTAGCGTTATGGTGGCAGAAACATGGCCGGGGGTCCGTTTCATTATTCTCAAGTGTGTGATCCGTTCGCCTCTCAAGCATAAGGCATTTTCAAATTGGAGGAGCTCAAGCGAGGCATGTCTGAATTCCCCTTTTTCCCTCAAAACACTCACTAACTTCCCCTAATCCGCTTAAAAAGGTCCTGTTTTCCCCTTCAAAAGCCTAAGATTCCTATCCTTAGCGCTCTCTGAATCACATTACATATTGACTTCTAACTTAATATCTAAATCCCAGTTATTTTTTCCCTCCCCATACTAAATTTTTTTTTATACGAGACCCCCCTAAATACATATCCCCTCCATTGGTTGAAATATAACCATAACTAGCTCGACATTTTTCTGCTACTACTACAAAAGGCTATCAACCTTTAGTTCTGTTTTTTTGTGAAATAGGACTTTGGAAGTGATCAGTGGTTTGTTTATGTCTATAGCTGTGTTCAGGTGCATTCAAAAAAAGTGGGATGGAGTTTTGGGGTTTTTGTATCCCAACCTTGGCAAAAGGCACCAGCGCCCTCTGTTTTCATGTGTAGAACAAGATTATACCCAAATGAACAAACCATGTGTTCAGAAGGATAATGTTTGTAAAAAGTGATTATATTCCAGCCATTACCTCTTATCATATTGTCACTTGTTTACAGTGGTGCATTGTCGATATTGCTGTCCAAGGACTACCAGAACCAAACATATTTGCGAACTGATAACTTCTTGAAGATGGAAGACTGACAGATAGTAAAGGATGGACTGTGGACTTCAAGAACACCCTTTTGATCATGACTTCTAATATCGGTAGTAGTGTGATTGAGAAGGGAGGCCGTGGAATTGGTTTCCAGCTTGATTACGATGAGAAAGACAGCAGCTACACAAGGATCAAAAGTCTTGTAAATAAAGAGCTGAAGAAATATTTTCGACCTGAGTTCTTGAATCAACTAGATGAGATGATTGTGTTTAGACAGCTCACAAAGACAGAGGTGAAGGAGATTGCACATATAATGCTGAAAGAGGTCTTTGAACGTCTTAAAACAAAAGAAATTGGTCATCAAGTAACAGAGCAGTTCACAGACCGAGTTGTAGATGAAGGTTATAGTCCCAGCTATGATGCAATGCAGGGACTGGAGAAGAAAATGATAAGAAAACCATATGCTGGTGTGGGAGCTGGGGCAGGGGCTGGAGCAGCACTTGGAATGCTGACTGGATTTACAACACCAATTACCATGCCTGTCATGGCAACCTTTTCTGCTCGTTTAGGCACTACTCTAGGACAATCTATGGTTGACAATGCTGACTCACTTTCATACAGTGATTCAGAATGTGGGCAACATAAAGACACAGAGCATGCATTAGCTGTATCAAGATCTACATATGTTACGTTTTCCGGTGGAGAGTTTATAAACAAACTCACTTTTGTATGGTCTGACCAGAGAACTCAGTGGAATAAGAATTATCACATTTCAGTAGGGCGCGCAAATTGTCCAAATGGATACATTTCAGTCCAAGATATCGTTTGGCGTTCTTTTAAATCCACCGGGTAGGTAACGTGATGGTGTATCCAAACAAGTCCTCGGGCAATTAATGGAGACCATGTTCTCCGACCTTATGATAAATATCGAGGTGAAGGCCAGGTTCTGCTACAACTTGCTGAGCGTGGTGCCTCAGTTGGTCAAATAGACATTTTCAAAGTCCGTGGAAAGTTTGCCTTATCAGATGCATATGAAGACCATTGGTTGTTCACTTACGGACTTCACCTCAAGACTCTAGAATATTTGATTCCAAGGAAACAACCTGTGTGATCAAGTGCCATCGTGAAACTCGACAGGCAGAAGAAATATGTTCTGCCATTCAGCGAGCACACTCAGGCAAAATAAAAATGTGCACATCACTCAGCAAATTGCCATTCAGCAAGCAGACTCAGGCAAGATAAAAATGCGCAAATCATCTCAGGCAGGCACATACAGCAAAATCATCTTAAGACAAAATGAAACATCACTCAGCAAATTGCCATTCAGCAAGCACACTCAGGCAAAATAAAAATGCGCAAATCATCTCAGGCAATCACCATCCATTCAGCAAGCACACTCAGGCAAAATAAAAATGCGCAGATCATCTCAGGCAATCACCATTCATCAGCAAGATCATCTCAGGCAAAAATAAAATGATGCGCACATCACACAGGCAATCACTGTTGGTGTAAGCGGGCAATCTGGAAGCCTGCTCTGTTTTTTAAAAAGAGATCTAGAAGTGCTGTGTCACAGCCAGATAAACCAAACCAATACACCTGGACGTTGTATTGAATGAGCACAGGAGATAAGTCAGGGGCGATTGAACAGCTGAAGTAGTTTGGCAGGAAAGTAAATGCCCGATACGACAACAAAGCAACTTCAGCAAACCGACAAAGAGGCCACATAAAAGCAGCAGAACCGCCTGAAGGATGCGGACCAGAGTATTCAAAGCACAACACTTAGTCACATAACCAAAACTGCCAGCTGCCTTAGCACAACTCTGTTCAGATATATATGCATTAATTCCCAGCCTAGCGATGAGTTAAAAGCATTAATTCTTAGATATTTTTCAGATATGATCAGGAGATATTTTGTTTAAAATTTTTCCCGTGACACCTGTTCAAAGGAATGCTGTAATTCCTTCACTATATAAACCACCCCATAGTCAGTCTAAAGGGGGAGAAAAAAAGTAAGAAATTGGTCGACGAACTCTGATAGAGATTAGTCCTGTATATCCAGTATGATTCATTAATCAAAGACTGCGGGAGTTTTCCTTGGAAATGGACTGTGTGCTGTGCCTTGGTGTTTAGAGGGGCCTTACGGAATTCCCAGGCTGTCACATAAATCAATAAGTGCCTCTCATCTTTGTTTTGTTTTCTTTATGTTTTACGCTCATAATATGTTCATATCGCCATCTAACTAGCAGCCAGAAAGATTAGTATAGAATTTGCTGTACCTCACTCTATGCTCAAGGTCTGCTATTTTTTCTATGTTTTCCTCTGAACTGGTATTGAATGTTGATTTCCCTCAGCCCCTTATCTCGGTGAATCCGCCCATGTTCTAGCATCTATACAAGAAATTTTTTCAGCTACTAGACAGAGCTTTTCACTATCATGCTGATATGCTAAGTAATGATTTTGTTTGTGTACTCCTCATCTCCTTGAAGCTTCCAATCCAGCTGGTTTGAGCTGCAATATTGAAAGTTTGTTGGCTAAGAGATCAAAGATCATTTAAAGGATCAGATAATGGGCTGTCCACTGCGCTTTCTTTTCAATTCTCATGCTTTCGTATGGACTAATAAAAAATCTTTGTCAATATAAAATCAGTTCTCATATATTACTTTCATTATCACTATTTTACGATTGCAGAAATGGAATACTAATCAATCAACTGGCCTTGTAACCATTTACACTAAGTCTTTCTTTTTTGCAAATTTGACTTAGAGCTTTTAATATGAATACCTCACGGAGCATATTAACTCTTTGTCACCCATGAGCGATTATTATTTAGGAAAACTTAATTGTCCCTAGATAAAATCTACTTCCAAGTGCAAAAAAAAGAGGAGGATTAATCAACAGTTAGCCCTACAAACAATTTACACTAAGTTCTTTTTTATGCAATTTGACTCAGAGCTTTTAATATGAATACCTCACGGAGCATATTAAATCTTTGTTACCCATGAGCGATTATTATTTAGGAAATCTTAAATGTCCCTAGATAAAATCTATTATTCGATTGCAGAAAGGAGGACTAAATTACAATTGGCCTTACAACAATTTACACAGTTTTTTGCAAGCGTACTATATGTTTTCATTCTGACTTAAAGCTTTAATATGAATACCTCAGGGAGCATATTAGTTTTTTGTCACCCACGTATGATTGTTATTTAGGATAGTTTCAAATTGTTCCTAAGTAGAATCTATCCACCTCACTTCGGTCAGTCGGATCAAAGATTTCTTAGTTGCCTTTCATCCCTGGCCTCCGCTTCATCTCTTTCAAAAAACCCAAAAGAAAATTGTTTCATGAGCAGCTATGTGCTCCGTATCCCCCTCATAAACCAAGAAAAACACACCAGAAGTCCCGCTCCTCTGACTCCATGCCCAATGGTTTGAAATTCATCACTCGATACACCGCCTCTCTGCTTGAGACCATTCTCCCCTCACCAAAAAACAAAACCCTTTGTACTCAATAGCTAGCCTAAGATCATTAAAATCCCAAAGAGAGAGCCCTCTCTGACTGCTGGTAGGCTAGGATCGGCAGTCCAAAGCTTGGTCTGTGGTTACCTCGGCTGTATCCCTGAAGGAGCCAAGGGACAACCTGAGCGATAACATAATGGCGACTCCACTGGGGACCTTTTGAGATCACTTCAAGTATCAAATTGGAAGCTGGCTCCCAAAAATTATTCACGTATTACAAGGTCGAATCCGGACCCAAAGCCCCCAACTACATCTGAAAATCCAAATTTAATCCCTAGAAACCTCAGGAAGATAGAGCAAAGAGAAAATCTAGCTGATTCTAGTCCTGAGAAAGTTCAGCCAAGCAGCGGTTTAACCCCTGTCAAAGTTCTTTTTCACTCATCCCCTGTTTTCCCTACTTCATCATCTACCTCGCCATCCACCTCATCCACACCGCCGTTAACTGCGCATACTACAACTACAACTCCCATTATCACAGTTGTTCCAACTGTTCCATTCATCCCTGCAGTTCCACTCATCCTTGTAAATATGGCTAATAGATATGCCCCTTTACAGCTGCCTGGAAACCCCGGGGCCATGCCTCAGGACTACCAGACCAAGATAACTTATTTTGATGGCACCAATGCCTGCACGGCCCTTCAGCATACAAAGAAATTGCAAGATTACTTTGAGAGCTATGAAATTGACGACGATACCGTAAGGATGAGGATTTTTGTCCAAAGTTTGACAGGTGATGTCAGGCCATGGTTTAGAGCGCTTCTAGCTAATTCCATAGCAAATCCAGAAGCCTTATACCACACATTTATCAATAGGTGGGAGAAGAAGAAAGACCCATTGCACATATTGTCCGAATACGACACCATTAAAAGAGGCCCTCAGGAGGCTGTATTAGACTACTGTGCAAGGTTTAACAATGTCTACAATGCAATCCCACAGAACCTTAGGCCTCCACCTGATCTTGCTCTATATAAATTCCCCGATTGCTTCGATTCTGACATGGCTTATCAGTTAAGAGAACGAGCCCCTCAAAGCCTGGCAGAGATGCAAGACGTTGCTGTGAGCGTAGAGGCAAACTTAATTGCTAAGAGAAACAGAGCCAGAGCCGAAAGAAGAACCACCTTTAAAGATGAACCTTCAGCCCTAGACCAAAAACTCGATGCTATTCTCAGTGGCATGCACAGACTAGGAGATAGAATAGAAACTGTTGAGAGAAAGGCTACGTGGGATGCCCCACAAGCCAACACTATGAGAAACCCTAATTTTAGGAAAACTCACAACCCAAATGCCGGACGATCCAGCCCAGATCATGATATAAGACCTCCGTTCCAAGAGAACTACATAGAGGCATCGACATCTAGTGAGCCATTAGAAGATACTCACATAAACTGGGTGGGCTCAAAGAGTGAACAACAGGTTTTCTTAACACAAGAAGACTGCCATCTTATCCAACAAAACCAAGCTGATCTAGACTTTAGTGAATTTCAGACTGAAACCGGAGAATCTTTTGACTTCAAACAAGGCTACGACTCTGCTGTGTATGAGGTGCACAAGCAATACAAGCTAAGGACTAGAACAATTGATGTGCCCGAGTCAGTCAAACAAAAGCAAACAAAACAGCCCAAGAAGATTAAAAGCTCGATTGTTTTTACAGAGCCAGTTGATGACACGATCCCAAAACTGCAGGAAGTAACCATGGAAGACATAACAGACATGCAGTCTGCTAAGGACCAGCCTTTGCTATCTTCCCCCACAAAAGAAAATTTGAATAGCACTCCGCAAAACCTTCCCAAAACAGAGATACCACAAAGTAGCACTCACCATAACACTGATAGTCAGGAGGAAATCATAGAAAATACACTGGAAAGGGGGAAATCAGCTACCACCAACACAAAGACTCCATTGGAGAAACCATTTAGCTTAGAAGCAGAAATAAGCAAACTAAAAATTTCCATCCCCCTCTTTGAGCTTGCCAAACACAATGTGTATAGGCAACAAATCCAAAAAACACTTCAAATGCTAGAGAGCAAAGATGATGTCAATATTTTAGATGATACACCTGAGCTGTTATTCGGCCCTGAGGTTAACGAAAAACCAGCATATGGATCTGTTTTGCCCTTTTATGTGAGCTTGCATATACACGATAAAGTCTTGCACAATGCTATGTTTGATTCAGGGGCCTCACACAATCTTATGCCCAAAGCAGTAATGGAAAAGCTGAAACTTGATATCACGAGACCATACAAAGACCTATTCTCCTTCGATTCCAGTCAGGTCAAGTGTCTAGGTTTAATCAAAGATCTATGTGTGTCTTTAGTCCAGTATCCCAACAAAACAATTCTGATGGCCGTAGTGGTCGCCGACATTCCACCAAAGTATGGGATGCTCTTGTCAAGATCTTGGGGAGCAAAGCTCCAAGGATCCCTTCAATTAGACCTCTCTTATGCCACTATCTCAGTCTTTGGGCAACCAAAGAGATTGTATAGAGAAACGTTGATGAAGTATGTGGTGAGTAGTGAGGAAAAACCCCAAAACTTTCCCATTTACTCAATCCATTATGACATGGATTCATTTATTCTGTTCAATGACGATAGTTCCCCAACCGATGACAAGCCTTTGGATTTAGAACAAGAAGCAGGCATAACTGAGGAATCAGTTACCCTTACCCAGCAAACCCTAATCTCTGAAGAGGCTTCTGAAACAGGAAATTCAAAAACGCTCGCTCCAATGATAATTTCAACTCCCAATGCTAGTCAAGACCAAGAAATCCTATGGTATTTGGAGTTTGACGGTTCAGTAAATAAAATAGGATCAGGGGCAGGGGTGTGGATCCATAACAGCCAAAAAGACCATGCAGAAGGTCATGCCTATAGATTGAATTTCAAATGCACCAACAACATGGCAGAGTATGAGGCCCTCCTTTTAGGCCTTAAACTCATTAAAGCTCTTAGGGCCACAAAAATTTCCGTTCTAGGTGACTCCGACCTAATAATCCAACAAATGAAAGGCAACTTTGTCACCAATGACAACAGCCTGAGAGCTTATAGGACCGCTACCACATAAGTACTCAATTACTTCACTGAATCTAAGCTTGCCAAGATATCGAGAAGCCATAACATCCATGCTCACAGTCTAGCCACTTTCGCTAGCACTTGCAAGCTCCCTTTTCAGCCTAATCACCACTTCACTGCTGAGGTAAAGCATAGGCCTGTTGTCCCTAACAATATTAAAGATTGGCAAATCTTTGAGGACGATGCACAAATTAACAATTTTTTGACTATGCAGCAAGAATTTTCAAAATTAAACATCGACATGGATACCATGGGTGACCAACCACAATCGACTACCCAAACTCAGCAAACCCTAACAGCTGAAGAGGCTAGAAAACTGCTATGCCCAACCAACTTTGATGTCAAAAACATGCAAGAGCTCAGGCAGATACACTTAGGAGAAATAGATGAAACAGAGGCTGAAGTCATTGATTTAAAAGACAATTTCTTACCTGCTGGTCTCACCCCATTAGAAGACATCTTTGATGCAAATGATGTCCCCAAAAAACCAAAAATGCAACCTCAAAATTCTGCAATTGAAGAATATAATATTGGAACCGCAGACAAGCCCAAAATGATCAAAATGTCCAACTCTTTGCCACCTGATCAAAAACCAAAGTATATTGACCTGTTCAAAGAATTCCAAGATGTATTCGCTTGGAGTTATGAGGACTTGAAGTCCTATGACACCTCGGTTATTCAACATACCATCCCTCTAAAACCAAATCAAAAACCCTTCAAACAAAAACTAAGGAGAATCAACCCAGTCCTTCTCCCTTTGATCGAAAAGGAAGTGAAAAGAATGTTTGAGGCTGGCATTATAGCACCCATTAGATTTTCGGAATGGGTATCCAATCTTGTTCCCACAAGAAAGAAGACAGGTGAGATCAGGCTTTGTGTAGACTTAAGGAATCTGAACCAAGTCTCCCTTAAAGACCACTACCCATTGCCCAAAATGGATCACATTCTCCAAAGGGTAGTGGGGTCATCCAGAATTTCTTTGCTAGATGGCTTTTCGGGTTTCAATCAAATACTTGTTCACCCAGATGACCAAGACAAAACAGCCTTTACAACACCATGGGGAACATTTAAATATGTGAAGATGCCATTCGGACTAAAGAATACAGGTGCTACCTTTCAACGGGCCATGGACATTGCATTTTCCAGGGAAATCCATGATTTCTTGGTTATCTATCTCAACGATCTAACCCCTTTCTCCAAATCTGACCAAGAACACCTTAAACACCTTAGGCAAGTGTTCATGACATGTAGAAAATATGGCATTTCTTTAAACCCCAAGAAGTCCCTCTTCGACCTTGAGGAAGGCAAGCTTCTAGGCCATATTATTTCAAAGGATGGCATCAGAATTGATCCAGAAAGAATCCAAGCCATTTTGCAAATCCCTTATCCGAGAAACATCAAAGAGTTGCAGGCATTCCTTGGAAAAATCAATTTCCTAAGGAGATTTATCCCAAACATAGCTGAGCTATTAAGACCGTTAAGCAACATGTTGAAGAAAGATTCCAAACTGAAATGGACTCTAGAGGCCAAGCAAGCATTTGAAAGTATTAAAATTGCACTGACCCAAACTCCGGTCCTCACAAGCCCCCAGTTTGATAAAGATTTTATCATCTTTTCTTTTGCTTCAGAGCACACGATAGCCGCTGTCCTTCTGCAAAAGGACGACCAAGGAAATGAAAAACCAATTGCATTCTTTAGCAGAGCCCTTAGAGATGCCCCTTTAAAATACCAAATCATGGAAAAACAGGCCTATGCTCTCGTTAAGGCAATCAAGGATTTTCGAGTTTACATCTTATATTCACATGTGATCGCCTATGTCCCACATGCTGTCGTAAAAGACATATTAACTCAAGAGGGACTAGAAGGCAAAAGAGGAAAGTGGATTGCTAATATCCTGGAGTATGACATTGAAATAAAACCCACTAAACTCATAAAGGGACAAGGTTTAGCCAAACTGCTATCTGAAACCAATTTACAAGCCTTAGACATTAATCAGCTGGACAATGAACAGGAGCTGGCGACTCCACAGATCAGTGAAACCTTTTTGCAATCCCCATGGTACGCTGATATTTGTTACACATTGTTAAACCTGTGTGCTCCTCCAGGATTGTCCAAGACTAAAAAGAGATTTTTACAAATGAAGGTGTCAAAGTTTTGTGTCATAGATAGTTCTTTGTTTTGGAAAAACCATGAAGGAATATTGCTGAATTGTTTAAATGTCAATGAAACTGACCATGTTATGAAGGAGTTCCATGCAGGGGACTGTGGAGGGCATTTATATTGGAAATCCACTGCTGACAAGATCTTAAGGGCGGGTTTCTATTGGCCCTCTTTGTTTGCAGATGTGAAAAAGTTTGCTGCCTCATGCCACAAATGCCAGATCTTCGAAGGAAAAAGAAAATTGCTGCCCTTACCCCTTAGGCCCATCTCAACCGAAAAACCTTTCCAACAATGGGGTCTTGACTTCATCGGAGAAATCCATCCCTCTTCCTTAGGCCAGCACAAATGGATTCTTACAGCCACCGACTATTTCACCAAGTGGATTGAAGCCATACCATGCAGGCAAGCCAATGATTCCACCATTATCCAATTTCTCGAAACCAATATCCTCTCTAGATTTGGCTGCCCTGAGAAAATCATTACAGATAACGCCGCTGCCTTCAAGTCCAAGAAAATGATTAATTTTTGCCATAAGTTCCACATCACCCTGGGCTACTCCACAGCCTATTATCCTCAAGGCAATGGCTTGGCAGAATCTTCCAACAAAAGCCTGATTAATATCATCAAGAAAATGCTAGAAGAAAACAAGAAGAAGTGGCACAAAAAACTTATCAATTCCCTTTGGGCTGACAGATTGTCGACCAAGAGATCCATCGGGATGAGCCCTTATGAGTTGGTATATGGTATGGAGGCCAGATTTCCATCTTCCCTAGGCATTCCTGTTATCAAGCTACTACAGGAAATCCAAGCTGAACCAAACGATATTCAACGAAGAATTAACCAGACCATTCATCTTCAGCAAACTAGAGAGCAAGTCTTTAATAGAGCTCAGATCTTACAAGACAAGCTGAAGAAAATATTTGACAAGAGGACTAAGGCCGAGGATTTCTGTGTCGGCAACAAAGTTTTGAGGTGGGACTCACGACGAGAAGACAAGGGGAAACATGCAAAGTTCGATTTTTTATGGAAAGGCCCATTTGTCATTAGCGCTGTGTAGGGTAATAACACGTATTTCCTCAAAACCGCAGCTGACAGCACAGTGGAGGACAGCCCTGTTAATGGCCGAATGTTGAAACATTATCGAGATCCCTTCTGAAGGATATAATGCCCCTGTATATATGTTTAGATTAATATTTGTACATATGGTAGCACTTTCCTTTTTCCTTTTTGTTGTTTCTTTTTTTTTTTTGTTTTTTTGTTTGTTTTTATATACATAAGTAATCGATTACTTCGAAACCAAGGGGTTATGGAAACAATGTCTCCCTGATAAATCACAACAAGTTCACATTTTGGATACGTAAAGAAACTCAAGCAAAACTATCCAAAAGCACATATTAGAAACTTGGTTGCTGGTGGAAAATGCTGCCGCAGTCAACACAAATCTGGCAAAAATGCTATCATTTGCTTTTATCACATTTATCCAATGGATCTTCAGCGTCTTTGCTTTCTTTTCTTTACTATCCACTGAATTCCTCTATTGGGGATCATGCTTACAATTATTTTATATCCGCAGATTCAAAAGCCCCTCATTTTTCACTCATTCATAAGCTAGAGTAAAAAGGGTAAATGGCATTTGCAATGGTAGTTATGTTGAATGGATCCTAGACCTCCAAATGCACCACTCTCAGACCTGCTAGAACACCAGGCTACCATTTACATTCCATTGTTTTGTTGAGAAGACTGTTTACTTTTAGCATCAAAGTATCAGCTCCAGATTTGGCATGAGGAGTTTTTCTCCGATATGCAAACATGATAAATATTGATATTTGTAAAACTTTGTTTCCCTTTCTTTACAAACAACCCTTCAAATTTTTACATCCAAACACATTTCATTATCTGGTATCAGTCCATATATTCTAGCTTTTTTCAAACCAGGCTTATGCCTCAAATTAACCTTGGTGTGATCAAAAAAGTTCATGATAAACGCTGAGAGCGGGAATGTAATAGTTTCTGCATTTGCCTGGCAATCAGCTCCATATATCAAGCCAGACACTAGTGAAGGAAAAGCAGCAGAATACTGCAGAGGGTGATGACTAGATCCAGGTACATCAGATGAATAAACTGATTCGAATTCTCAATATCAAAATTAAGAAGAATATGAAGCTATAGCTGATTTGCATAGCGCTTAAAAAAGGGGGGGGGGGCATGAGCCCAGATCTTGAAGAAGCTTAAGTCTTCCTGATTGATGAAAAGGCTTCCTATTCAGAGGGAGAGGATCATGATAGGATCCTTGCATGCATTTTTGGTTACTGATACTTGAGGATGAAGCACCTTTTGAAGCTACCTCCGAGTTTTGAAGAAAATGATGACTCATGATTACAAATTGAAGCAAGAATTCTGGACTTGATCTGATGATCATTTGATGAAATGAAGGTATGACTTTGACATTTGTTTTTATGAGCTAAGACAAGAATGGCTTATCTCATCAGTCTCAGAGGGAGTTGTCCGTTGAATGCTCCCGGTAATTATAGCAAAGAACTTCCCTGTCTACGGAAGTGTACTATTAGAGGCATGCCATGCTTGATTTCTTATTTTCAGAATCCCATAATGAGCAGACTTCCAGGTGGATCCTTCATATTACAGCATGCAACTTGGACTCGAGAGACTTTGGTCATATGAAATGAAATTTTTGCAGAACAAGCACTGGGGCACCTTCATGAATTAGACAAGCTTATGCTTGTGGTGTCCCTGAGTGAGAGGGAGTAAGCATTGGAAACCTTTTGGATATGATCAGTGATTGTTGTGAGAAACCCCAGTTGGGCTCATCTTCAAGAAAAGGAAAATGGTACAGTGGTTGGACTTGGGAGGATCTATGAAATCAGAATAGCACAGCTGTACCCCTTTGTTCACTTCAGTTAGTTTCATCATATGGCTGATGAACCTCAATGCCTCATGTCTGAGAAGATGCCTGGATTAAGAGGGAACTGATCACAATGGCTTGTTACACAAATCAATGGTTCGTCTTAAATGGCTCGCTATATCAGGCAATCATTCACATGACTTGCTGTGCACTGTGATCACTCTCTCAGAACTGTGATTTGATCTATAAAATGGTATCGACATCATTCACATGGCTCACATATATAACTCGTTGTTGAAGAGAGTAGTATACAATGGTCTACATTCATTGGCACCTAATATGAGCTCAGTTGAAATCATAAGTATGATTCTGGTATCACTCTGTGGGACATATATCCGAGCATCAAAAAGTGACGATCTGAGGACTTCTGTAGGAAGAGACAAGACCGAGAGTTTGATATGTTTGTGTCTCCAAGTAACATGTTTGTCAATCTTGTAGCTAGAGGACCACTGCATGTAGTGTCTAAGTTTACTATTGATGAAGTTTCAGTTACCATGTGTGCCATCCGAAGTTGCACTCACACCATACATATGTTCCAAAACTACAGTAGTGTGCCATCTGAAGTTGCATATTCCGAAATTATAGTTGATTGTCTAGGAATGTTACGAAGTCTATTGTATGCTGAGGTTGTGTAGAGCCCTACTTTGATGTATCATCTATGGACCTCTGTTATGACATACATCCAAGGAGGCAACGTTCTTATGGAAGAATGTTATGACAATTAATCCGGGCTTACTAGGGCAATTGATCGAGATTTTGATGGAGAATTCGAGCCTCCGTAGACAAGAAGTTTCTTATTGTTAATTAAGTCACAGTCATCTGAAGTGACTTTTCGAAGTTTCAGTTACAAATATAGCCATCAACCGTGACAAGTTACAATCACCATCTGTATGTCATCCGAAATTGCAATATAAGTTGCCAAGCCTGTCAAGTATGTCGAGCCTCTTGGTTTGATACATTACAGTTGGGAGATCTTATTGATATTACTGTAGTTGTAATGAATCAAGACCTTCAGTGGATCTACACCAAGTGACCAAAGCTATATGATGTAAGATTTTGGTTGAGCTCTAGTAAATGACTAGTTCGAGACTTCAAATTGGACCGTGCGGATACATAATGCAGGATGCAGGTCTGATGATCATGTGATGGCTGGACAGAGAGTGATAACTTTACTCAATTCAGGGTTGCAAAGTCGAATCCATCGCCTGGGAGTTACGCCATCGGTCTTATTTTGAAACTTTTCAGGCCACATCTCATCACTGAAAACCTCTTTCTTCATTTCACCCGACTTCTGTAGAGAAAAGGCAATCAAATCCAAAAAAATGATGTAAACTGGCTAAAGACTATTGCCTTTGCAGCAGCATCCTTCTGTACCATCAATGCAATCTCTTCCCTCAAAGCATCAATCTTCGTGCTGGTTTGAAATTCATCAACATTTATTTTACTCAAAATACTTGAGCGCCTATAAACCTTGATCTTGTTTGTGTTCTCCTTCTTATTCGCATTCCTGCTCCCGGTCAAGTCAATTGTGAGAGGTGTTGAACAAGATGGGCATGAAGACTGTCCAGAAGTTGAGGTATATTCTTCTATACAACCGCTGCAGAATGTGTGTCCACATGATGCACTAACTGGATCATCACATTGATCATTACAGAGACCGCAAACATTTTTGCTGTAGATAAATCGAATGGTTGTTCTGGCCATTTTTGCAAGTGACATGGAAGTTTTAGAATAACCCACCAGGTATGGATGATCTACTACCTGGCGCAATCTTGTGAGCAGATCAAAGATATGAGCATAGATTATTCCACTGTCACAAGTATCTCTGTTTCCTGCTCTGTTTCACAAACTAATTCTTTGTAACAAGAAGCATATGCATCAACTGAACATCGGCAAGATAAATGCTCATACAGGAAGCTCTTCCAGGCAGCTGATTAGTTCAAATGTGCAGCTGCAATGTCTGAAGGTAAAGAGGAAATGCTAAGGCTTGTTAAAAATCAGTGATATGCCTACCTTCACAGTGGGCAACTGGATAGAGACAGTTACCATGTAACTTTCAGAAATTTATGCTTAACTAGCTGAAAAGTATTGGAATTTTTTCTTCTTACTTTTTTAGTTGTGACATTGAGTGCAGAGCTTCATAATCAACTGGATGAAAAAATCAAGTCATTGTAGCGGCCAAACTAGGGAATGTTGCAGTCTGCAGCAGCGATAGATGAACAAGGTAGTCTGACCTGCTGTTCTTGGCTTTTCACGAGAAAAAGGCCATCCCCAAGTGGAGCCGCTGTTAGCCTCCTATTGCAAATAGGGGTTCATATTTCATGATTGACGGTTTGCATGCCGAATATGTCATCTTTTTTACTGCAAAGGTTCCATATTTCCAGAGAGTTGCATTTAGATGAGTCATTCAAATTTTGAAGAGCTGTCAGTCAAGGGAAGGCCAAACAGTTTAAACTTGGCTTCCCGGGGTTTCAATTGCTTGCTTTAGAATATAGAGATAAATATCTGGCCAAACAAGCTTAAAACTTGGTGGATTGGTAAATAGGTAGAGAAACCAGGGCGCTCATCAGCTTAATCTGAGCCCCGGAAGAGACAAGGTTCGATTCAGATAGGAGGATAGCTGAAAGAAAGACTGAAAGGCTGGGGGTACTAGTTCAAGGGCACCCAAGCCAAAAGAAGAAAAAATGTTAGGAGAGTAGGCCGGGTAGGTAGCGTTATGGTGGCAGAAACACGGCCGGGGGTCCGTTTCATTATTCTCAAGTGTGTGATCCGTTCGCCTCTCAAGCATAAGGCAGTTTCAAATTGGAGGAGCTCAAGTGAGGCATGTCTGAATTCCCCTTTTTCCCTCAAAACACTCACTAACTTCCCCTAATCCGCTTAAAAAAGGTCCTGTTTTCCCCTTCAAAAGCCTAAGATTCCTATCCTTAGCGCTCTCCGAATCACATTACATATTGACTTCTAACTTAATATCTAAATCCCAGTTATTTTTTCCCTCCCCATACTAAATTTTTTTTTATACGAGATCCCCCTAAATACATATTCCCTCCATTGGTTGAAATATAACCATAACTAGCTCGGCATTTTTCTGCTACTACTACAAAAGGCTATCAACCTTTAGTTCTGTTTTTTTGTGAAATAGGACTTTGGAAGTGATCAGTGGTTTTTTTATGTCTATAGCTGTGTTCAGGTGCATTCAAAAAATGTGGGATGGAGTTTTGGGGTTTTTGTATCCCAACCTTGGCAAAAGGCACCAGCGCCCTCTGTTTTCATGTGTAGAACAAGATTATACCCAAATGAACAAACCATGTGTTCAGAAGGATAATGTTTGTAAAAAGTGATTATATTCCAGCCATTACCTCTTATCATATTGTCACTTGTTTACAATGGTGCATTGTCGATATTGCTGTCCAAGGACTACCAGAACCAAACATATTTGCGAACTGATAACTTCTTGAAGATGGAAGACTGACAGATAGTAAAGGATGGACTGTGGACTTCAAGAACACCCTTTTGATCATGACTTCTAATATCGGTAGTAGTGTGATTGAGAAGGGAGGCCGTGGAATTGGTTTCCAGCTTGATTACGATGAGAAAGACAGCAGCTACACAAGGATCAAAAGTCTTGTAAATAAAGAGCTGAAGCAATATTTTCGACCTGAGTTCCTGAATCAACTAGATGAGATGATTGTGTTTAGACAGCTCACAAAGACAGAGGTGAAGGAGATTGCAGATATAATGCTGAAAGAGGTCTTTGAACGTCTTAAAACAAAAGAAATTGGTCATCAAGTAACAGAGCGGTTCACAGACCGAGTTGTAGATGAAGGTTATAGTCCCAGCTATGATGCAATGCAGGGACTGGAGAAGAAAATGATAAGAAAACCATATGCTGGTGTGGGAGCTGGGGCAGGGGCTGGAGCAGCACTTGGAATGCTGACTGGATTTACAACACCAATTACCATGCCTTTCATGGCAACCTTTGCTGCTCGTTTAGGCATTACTCCAGGACAATCTATGGTTGACAAAGCTGACTCACTTTCATACAGTGATTCAGAACGTGGGCAACATAAAGACACAGAGCATGCATTAGCTGTATCAAGATCTACATATGTTACGTTTTCCGGTGGAGAGTTTATAAACAAACTCACTTTTGTATGGTCTGACCAGAGAACTCAGTGGAATAAGAATTATCACATTTCAGTAGGGCGCGCAAATTGTCCAAATGGATACATTTCAGTCCAAGATATCGTTTGGCGTTCTTTTAAATCCACCGGGTAGGTAACGTGATGGTGTATCTAAACAAGTCCTCGGGCAATTAATGGAGACCATGTTCTCCGACCTTATGATAAATATCGAGGTGAAGGCCAGGTTCTGCTACAACTTGCTGAGCGTGGTGCCTCAGTTGGTCAAATAGACATTTTCAAAGTCCGTGGAAAGTTTGCCTTATCAGATGCATATGAAGACCATTGGTTGTTCACTTACGGACTTCACCTCAAGACTCTAGAATATTTGATTCCAAGGAAACAACCTGTGTGATCAAGTGCCATCGTGAAACTCGACAGGCAGAAGAAATATGTTCTGCCATTCAGCAAGCACACTCAGGCAAAATAAAAATGCGCACATCACTCAGCAAATTGCCATTCAGCAAGCTGACTCAGGCAAGATAAAAATGCGCAAATCATCTCAGGCAGGCACATACAGCAAAATCATCTTCAGACAAAATAAAACATCACTCAGCAAATTGCCATTCAGCAAGCACACTCAGGCAAAATAAAAATGCGCAAATCATCTCAGGCAATCACCATCCATTCAGCAAGCACACTCAGGCAAAATAAAAATGCGCAGATCATCTCAGGCAATCACCATTCATCAGCAAGATCATCTCAGGCAAAAATAAAATGATGCGCACATCACACAGGCAATCACTGTTGGTGTAAGCAGGCAATCTGGAAGCCTGCTCTGTTTTTTAAAAAGAGATCTGGAAGTGCTGTGTCACAGCCAGATAAACCAAACCAATACACCTGGACGTTGTATTGAATGAGCACAGGAGATAAGTCAGGGGCGATTGAACAGCTGAAGTAGTTTGGCAGGAAAGTAAATGCCTGATACGACAACAAAGCAACTTCAGCAAACCGACAAAGAGGCCACATAAAAGCAGCAGAACCGCCTGAAGGATGCGGACCAGAGTATTCAAAGCACAACACTTAGTCACATAACCAAAACTGCCAGCTGCCTTAGCACAACTCTGTTCAGATATATATGCATTAATTCCCAGCCTAGCGATGAGTTAAAAGCATTAATTCTTAGATATTTTTCAGATATGATCGGGAGATATTTTGTTTAATATTTTTCCCGTCACACCTGTTCAAAGGAATGCTGTAATTCCTTCACTATATAAACCACCCCATAGTCAGTCTAAAGGGGGAGAAAAAAAGTAAGAAATTGGTCGACGAACTCTGATAGAGATTAGTCCTGTATATCCAGTATGATTCATTAATCAAAGACTGCGGGAGTTTTCCTTGGAAATGGACTGTGTGCTGTGCCTTGGTGTTTAGAGGGGCCTTACGGAATTCCCAGGCTGTCACATAAATCAATAAGTGCCTCTCATCTCTGTTTTGTTTTCTTTATGTTTTACGCTCATAATATGTTCATATCGCCATCTAACTAGCAGCCAGAAAGATTAGTATAGAATTTGCTGTACCTCACTCTATGCTCAAGGTCTGCTATTTTTTCTATGTTTTCCTCTGAACTGGTATTGAATGTTGATTTCCCTCAGCCCCTTATCTCGGTGAATCCGCCCATGTTCTAGCATCTATACAAGAAATTTTTTCAGCTACTAGACAGAGCTTTTCACTATCATGCTGATATGCTAAGTAATGATTTTGTTTGTGTACTCCTCATCTCCTTGAAGCTTCCAATCCAGCTGGTTTGAGCTGCAATATTGAAAGTTTGTTGGCTAAGAGATCAAAGATCATTTAAAGGATCAGATAATGGGCTGTCCACTGCGCTTTCTTTTCAATTCTCATGCTTTCGTATGGACTAATAAAAAATCTTTGTCTATATAAAATCAGTTCTCATATATTACTTTCATTATCACTATTTTACGATTGTAGAAATGGAATACTAATCAATCAACTGGCCTTGTAACCATTTACACTAAGTCTTTCTTTTTTGCAAATTTGACTTAGAGCTTTTAATATGAATACCTCACAGAGCATATTAACTCTTTGTCACCCATGAGCGATTATTATTTAGGAAAACTTAATTGTCCCTAGATAAAATCTACTTCCAAGTGCAAAAAAAAGAGGAGGATTAATCAACAGTTAGCCCTACAAACAATTTACACTAAGTTCTTTTTTATGCAATTTGACTCAGAGATTTTAATATGAATACCTCACGGAGCATATTAACTCTTTGTTACCCATGAGCGATTATTATTTAGGAAATCTTAAATGTCCCTAGATAAAATCTATTATTCGATTGCAGAAAGGAGGACTAAATTACAATTGGCCTTACAACAATTTACACAATTTTTTGCAAGCGTACTATATGTTTTCATTCTGACTTAAAGCTTTAATATGAATACCTCAGGGAGCATATTAGTTTTTTGTCACCCACGTATGATTTTTATTTAGGATAATTTCAAATTGTTCCTAAGTAGAATCTATCCACCTCACCTCGGTCAGTCGGATCAAAGATTTCTTAGTTGCCTTCCATCCCTGGCCTCCACTTCATCTCTTTCAAAAAACCCAAAAGAAAATTGTTTCATGAGCAGCTATGTGCTCCGTATCCCCCTCATAAACCAAGAAAAACACACCAGCAGTCCCGCTCCTCTGACTCCATGCCCAATGGTTTGAAATTCATCACTCGATACACCGCCTCTCTGCTTGAGACCATTCTCCCCTCACCAAAAAACAAAACCCTTTGTACTCAATAGCTAGCCTAAGATCATTAAAATCCCAAAGAGAGAGCCCTCTCTGACTGCTGGTAGGCTAGGATCGGCAGTCCAAAGCTTGGTCTGTGGTTACCTCGGCCGTATCCCTGAAGGAGCCAAGGGACAACCTGAGCGATAAAAAGGCAATGAGTCTGATGATGTAGCAGTTAGTACTTCTTATGAAGAATCCGTTAGCTTTGATCAGATTACAAGTGAAGCAACTCTGAATGCCTTCAATGGAAGGAAGAGAAAAAAAATGTAAAAGGATAAAGGAAAGGATTTTTCTTCTCTTCAAGCAGAGAAGGACACACAGGTTGGTTTTGTTTGCTCCAGTAGTCTCATTTTTGGAATTTATTGTAAATAATTTCAATATGATTGTAATTCTTAAAACATCTTGAGAAATAAGTTATATGAGATTGATTGGTTAGATGTTTGTGCTCTCATTGTGCATTGGAGAAAAATTTAATATAAGAGTAAGGGTTTCTTGGACCCCCTTAGGTCCTTCAGATGAAATTCAATTAAAAATTGGTATTGAAGAATGCTTTGTGCACTGCAAGATTGATCTATGTTGTGGCTTATCAAGAAATATTTATGTATGGAAAATATATTTATTTTCATTAGAGTTTCTTTGAGAGTCATATCCTAAGGGGCTTCCCCACAAAGAGCAGACTTCCTTTTGCCTAGGTGCCAGGTGTGAGGGATATCTATTCTACCAACATAGCCTTGGACTTGCAACAACTATCATCCCTTTGAAACTCATGCCATGTGCCAAGAATGGGAGTATGGTGGGCATATTGATAGTCCATTGACTTCACCAGCTAACGAAATCCCCATTGTTATAAAAGGAAAATAGATTCTTAACACTAGCTCCTGATTGCCCTGAAAATAATTTTTGAACATGGATCTTTTAAACTGAGTTGTGCTTTGGGAAAATGTTTTGAATGTGGGAACCCTAGTACGATGGGAAAATATAATCGAATGCAGTAGATAAAATGAATCCAGGAGATGAAAAGTTGTCATCCGTCATTTTGAAGCTAAATTCCTACTAGAATGATGATTGAGACATTTCCATTACTTCTTGGGATGTTATGATCATTAATTAAAGTTAAGTGTTCACAGATTTGGACAAAAGAAAAGTTGACAGTCATCATTTTGAAGATTCTAAAATTGAAATTAAAAGAAGATAAATAAAATTAAAAGAAAATAAAGTACCTCCTTAGGGCTTGTTGCTATTTTAGGAAGGCTCTTTTAACACTTGGATTTGTTATCCAAACAATTTTTACGCTTTTACAAAGAAGAGAGGGCTTTTTTTCTACTCTAAAAATAAATCTATCGTACATGATAGAATATGTTGCAACAGAATAAGAAACACAAAAACAAAGTAACCACAAACACAGCTGACCTGAACAAAATTAAATCGGCTGAACATGACAACTAATGCTAATGATGCTCCCACTCTATATAATGATAAAACCCTGTGTGCGAAACGATTACCATTGGTGAGTGTACAGAAAATTTTAAGTTAAGAAAATATATAAGCCATAATGCAGACACCTTGCAAGTACTTAAATCCACTAAAATTTTGATAATGAGCTATAACGTTTCTTCTCATATAGTTTTTAAGAAATGATAACTCATAGTAAATATAATCTGGAACATTTTTGTTTTGTAACATAGGACGTGGAACAACACAATGTAATGTTGGAGAAATGACTTAACTGCAATGCTGTCGAAGAGTATGTCGATGTGGAAGAACACACCGTAAACAATTTTCTTCCTTACCAATGTTCACCACAAATTTTCACCATGTCCACGCCTCCAATTTCCTACACTCCGATGTTTGGAGGCCTCCCATGTCTTCACCTGCCTGTCATATAAATTTGATTGTTCACAAATTTGGAAAAAAGAAAAGTTGATAGGTATCATTTCGCAGCTAAATTGTTACTAGAATGACGATTAAAGCATTGTCATGACCACTTCGAATGTTATTGTCATAAATTAACTTTAAATGCTTAGAATAATAATTTTGATATAATTATAGGATTGGGTGTTGCGTTCTAATTGAAGCCTAATGGAAGTTGTGAGATTTCAATGTTAAGAGACAAAGAAATATATGGACTTGTTTCTACATAGTTTTGTATGAGATGGATATCCTATAAATTACTAGAGCCTAAAAAAAACAAAGAATACTTCAAAATTACCTGAAGTGCTTCATATTTTACCCTTAAAAAAATGATGCTATTTCCTAGAGGATCCCACACTGCTCTAATTATCTTTATGAACCGAAGGATAGCAAGAATGAAATAACCTCCCAAAGGGATAGAAACTCGGTGGATCCATTGAACTCTAAAATGAAAAAAAAAAACAACAAGAGAAAACCCTAGTATCCCTAGAAGAAGATAAAAATTATAGCCATGGATATATAAAGCATGTAAGGGAATGAATACTACTGAAAACAACCAAGAAACAACTACAACGAAGAAAGAAAAACAATAACACATAGTGTGTTACCTGAAAATATAAGGACTACGATGAGGTGTACTGATTGACCCCACGAATGCCACGTATGTAGAGGTTTCAGAAAAAAAGGGTATGCCTCTGTCTTTTTGTCTTGTAGCAATGAAACCCAAAATTCACATTAATAAGTAATAACGCTAATGAAGGTTGTAGATGCAGTAAAAAAAAAGGAAATAATAAACAAAATGAATCCCTCCCTAACATGATCGTTGGGGTATCTCTTGTAAACAGAAATGATAAGCATTTACTTAGAATCCCTCCCTAACATGATGGTTGGGCTTCCTCTTGGAAATACAAACACAATTGCAAGCATTAAATTCAAAACAGGTTTGATCTAAAATATAATTCTTGATAAAAAAATATTCAATTATGAACTATCATAAGTGTACAAAGTCGTATAGTCTAGAATATTGTTGTAGGAGTTCCTTTGAAGGCAACTATTGCTAACCCAAAGTCATAATATATTCAATTCACCATGTATAGTCAAGGAACTATTTTTTTGTGACACTCACATAAAAATAGTGCTACAGGAAAACAAAGTACCTTCAAAAAAACAAGGTACCTTCAAAATTTGTTTTGTTCCACAAAGTTCAAAAAGCAAGGTATCTTCAAAATTTGTTTTGTTGCACACATAATTAGTTTATGTTGGACCCTCACAACCTAGTGCACTCCTTAGAATCTAGAGTGACGCAAATTCAAGTTATTAAAATTTAACACATATCAATCCTTTTTGTCCACTTTTTGCGAGGCACTACATTAATTGTGCGTATGGAATGCTCAGCGCATTGAAAACCCTCATTATTTCTATCTCCCATTCACTGAAATTCAACAATGGTTTCCTGCCAAGGTTTAGGAATGATAATCAAATGATTGTGTGCAACAAACAAATCATCATGTGCTTGTATCTCCTCCCCATGCTCACTCGTAGATGTTTCACCTCATTCCTATACACAACACACTTTAACTTGTTAGAATAACATTATATTTCCAATTGAATTATTGCATTATTCATAAAATATTATAAACAACTAACCTTAGATTCATAACTGGTAATTAATTCTTCCCTTTTATTTATCATGTGTTGTCGAAGACCTTGGGAACCATGTAATAATGCATAATAGTGCATATTTTAAGTCTTCCTCTAAAGCTTCCTTTTGAAACTGGTGAACCTGCATTAATAAAGATAATCATATTTATAAGGTAAAATAACTAATAATATACAATTAACTCAACATTACCATGGTTATTTTTCCTAAAATAGAAAATATAATAGATGGAAATATCACTTACCATGCCACCACGAATACTATTATATCCACAAGAGCCTAATTTGTCACATTGAATTTTTGACACCCTAGCTTGGGTTCATTTTCTTGTATCTCGGAGGTGTCTCTTAGCTCCTCCTTGTATAGATGGCATATAGTTTATATTTTTGTGGACTTTCCTTTTAAAATTGGCATCTTTCATAAGTTCATCTAATGTTACTTGGTCTATGATCCAAGCTAGTCGTCGATACATCAATTTTTTGTCAACTTTGACCTTAAATTGGACCTCTTTGAGTGAATGTATTTACTTGCAGTCTCTAAAGTAAGTTCATTATCAAATCCAGGATTACCAAATGTTAGTATGAAATCTTTAAATGGTTCTTCTATTTTTGCATTGGTTTGTTTCCTCCAATCCATTTGGATTGTATTTCCAAATAATTGTTCTACATGACGAAAAATAAAGTGATAAAATTTCAACCCCATTTCATCCTTCAAGACATTTCCTTCTGAAGTGAGGAAGATTGCTTTCGTTTTGTGCTCACCGATGATATTGCTATAGTCTTTGGGGTTGAGGTAGATTCCCTTATAGGTACATTAGGAACTTTGTCACTTACTTTTTGCATTTACAATGAAATTGTGGAACTGTTAAGAACTCAACCAAAATATGAAATTATTTTTCATTTCTGAAATAATTATCCTAAACATAACAAAATAAATTATAAATAAAATAAAATAATTTTACCTATTGATCTGAGGTACGAGCTACACTCTCCATCAATTGCATTTCCCATAACTGAATTTGTTCAATTATTTCTTGCTTGATTTGAACATTTTCAATAATAGCTGGTAGGAGCCTTAATATTCTTGTTAGTGAGTCTATAAGACTCCTCAAAGAAACTTGTTCCGGTCCTGGTGGGAGAATTCTGACTGAACCCACATTTGATGTAAAGGGCATGTTCTAGGGTTTTGGTCTAGTTATAGAGGGCATAACATGACCCTCTATACCAACATATTGTATACTTGTGAGAGTCACCCTAGAAACATCCTGCAAGGCACAAATATAAATAATAAGATGGAATAATAGATGAATAATTTTGAAACATGCAACTAGGCTTGGTATTCATAATGACATATGTAATCACAATTTTATGCAATTTATGTAAAAAAGGGAAAAATAAGATTATTTTTGTTATGCTTGAGGCATGGGTTTCATTATCAAGGAATTGTATTCTAGATCAAGCTCCCATT